>JALPVH010000147.1:0-135259 GCA_023242295.1 Diaporthe ilicicola | reverse complement strand
TTTATAATTATAATTAAAATAAATTATAATTAAATAAAGCTATTATATTTTATTATTTATAAATATATAAATTTAATAGCTTTATAGCTATTAAAATAAAAATCTTTATTATTTATAAAGTTAAGATTATTAATAAGTTAAAAAGAATAAAAAGTTAAATATTTAATATACTTTTTTAAAAAAAGGTTTACTTTTTATTTTAATAAATTAAAAAAAATAAAGCTTAATTAAAAAGAATATATTATAGTTAAATAAAGTTTAATTTAAAAGAAATATAATTTTAAGTTTATTAACTTTATATTTTAAAAATAATATTAATTATAATAATTATTTCTTTAAATTAATTAAATAAATAAAGTATAAAAACTTATTAATTAAGTTTATAAATAATTAGCTTTAATTAACTTTATTTATAACGTTAAAAATATAATATTTTTCTTAAAATTAAGTTATTTATTAAAATATTAGTATTTATTTTTAATTTAAATTTAAATCTTTAGAAATTAAAATATAATAAAGTAAAAGAAAGATAACTATAATTAAAGTAAAAGCTATAGCTTTTTATCTTTTAAAACTTTAATTTACTTTATATTTAAGCTTATTATAAGTAACTTTATATAGTAAAAAGTATTTATTATATTATCGACTATTTCATTTATTTAAGTTCCCCTATTAAGCTAGAATAATAATAAGTATCTGAAAAGGATAAGGTATAATATATCTTTTAAATTAATATAGTAGGTTTTACTATATAGGACTTTTTATAGTAATTTATTAATCTTCTGTAAGCCTATCTATAGTTAAAAGCCGCTATTCTGCGCTAGTAGCCGTAGCGTTAAGCCGCGCCTATTTGCGCTAGTGCTTTTAATAAGCTATTAGCCTATCGAGGTTAAAGCTATTGCGGGCCGTAAGCAACCTAGTCTAACGCCGTCAAGCACTACTAGTATATGAAAGTGCTATCGCCGTATAACTTAGGCAAGTTACTCGAAATAGGCGATATTAAAAAGCCGCCATTGCCCTAAAGGTTCTAGCTCTGCTTAAATATATACCTATCTAGCGAAACCGAGCGACCATTATAACCTTTTCCGCTATATTATAAAACTATTCGAAAGTAATTATTTAGCCTGCCGCACAAAACTAAGACAACTGCCAGTTAAGCTTAAACCACCACTTATACGCACCTAAGACCCTTAAATCCACTAAGCGAGTTTACAGCTATAGTTAAAATAGACTGCAGGTAAGGCCACTATATTCTATTATCTAAATATATGGATCTAATAGCTTATAAATAGCTATAGAAATAGACTTTAAATATAATAAGTAAATCTTTACCTAGGTAAGAAGTTTTCTTATTAAGGTAAAAGAGTATAAAAACGAGAAACCTTTCTTTTTTAAGTAAATAGATATATTTATTATTACCTTAAAGATATATAACTCAGAAATCTATTTTAAAGAAATAAAGGAATTTATTACCTATAAAGCAATAATAAATAATAAGCCGAAGAAAGAACTAAAGGTTATAAATTTAGCACACTTTTTTAAGAAGGTTTACCTTTTATCTAGATAAACTAAAGAAATAAAGCCTAGTTATAAAAACGCAATATAGTTAAATAAAATTTAGTTTAAAAAATATATAATTATAGGTCTTTTAACCTTATACCTAGAAGGGATTTATTATATTATTAAATATTTTTTAAAAGGCTTTATAAGCGCTTAAAAAAGAAAGATTATAATATAAAGAAAAGCTTTTTAATTAAAAAAGATTTAATAACTTTTATTAAAGAGCGTTTTAAATTATAAGGTAAATATAGTTAAAGGTAAATAATCTCGCCTTTTAGCGTTAAAGGGGCGCGCTATTAAAAAGGTAAGTTAAAAGGTTATTTATAAGATTTAAATTTATACTCTTTATATTATTAATATAAAAGAGTACTTTAATAATTAGTTAGTGCGCTATAGTGCTATTATTAAAATACTATAGATTATTATAGTTAAATTATAAATAACCTTAGGCTTAATTAAACGGCGTATAAGTGAAAATCGGTAGAATATATATGTTTGTTAGTATTAAAGGTACGGGTATACCGAAGGTGGGGGTGGTATAGTAGCACGCTACATTAATCACATTGTCGCCCGACAATAGTTAAATATGGTACATAGGTCTAGTCGAATTTCAATTAAAGATTAAGTAAGAAGATCTGCATTTAGATGAAACTTCGCAGATAGGAGAGTTAATAGAGTCGTCAACATCTATCGCGGGCTGCTTCTAAGTCCAGCCAGTGGGAGCAGCATTTACCTTACTCCATAAGGGAAAGCACCTTTAAGTGGTATACCGTATATCACCCACCTTCCGACTCCCGTACCTTCCGACCATACAAATTGCAGCTGCCCTACCTTAATTTTATATCTTTAATTACTTATAACTAGCTTCTATATATTAGAATATTTTAAATAAATATTTAATATTAATCTTAAACGTTTTATTTATCTTTTTTTACTTTAATAAATAATAAATTTAAATCTATTATTATAATAATATATTTTTAAATCTTTATATATTAATTATATTATAACTTTCTTTAACTATAACTATTTTATTTAAAATATATTATTTTAAGAAATATTATTTTCTAATATAAATATTATAATATACTTTAAAAATAAATACTATTATAAGTAAAATAATATTTTAACTTTAATATAATAAGTTTTTAATTTCCTTATATAAAATTTATATAATAAAATTTACTTTTATTTTTTATTTTATAAATTAATTAATTATATATAAGATTATATTATAATCTATAATATAATATCGTTATAAATAAGCTAATATTAGTTAAGCTTAATATTATATATATTTATTTAATAAAGAATTTTTATAGTATATTAGTGCTATAGTGAGAAATGCGGTTAATTGTTAACAATTTTATTAGATATTTTAAATTTAATATTTAATATTAATAGAATTAAAATAAATTTATAAAAATATTTTTAACGAGTTTAATAAAGTATAAAGGTTCTTAATATATAATTGTTTTTATTATTCTAAAGGGATATATGTATAATATAGCTATTTATAATTCGAATTTTTGTATAAGGCTGCCGGAATTTGTGTGGTCGGAAGGTAAGGGAGTCGGAAGGTGGGTGACGCACGGTATCCCCACAGATCTGGCTCCTCCCGTCACATTAGCATATTTGTTGCCAGCGCTTTAAGCATACTAAGGGGCAATCAGACGAGATCGTGCAATTGCTCGTCTAGTCTCGCCCCCAAGATTGCTTGGCGCTCTTCTCAAAGTGTTCGTGCTGTTCAGATGAAGTCGGAGGCTTCTCCGACGTGTTTCGAAACACCAGGCGGTGCCTCAGCCAAGACAAGAATACTACCGCCTGCACGGGGCCAGCTATTTGGCGAAATGGGCTGGAAATGGCAGACAAAACCTCTGACCGTTCCAAGTTGTCTTATTCAACCACCTGCGGACAGTACAACTCACACGTCTTGATCGTCATTCCAAAATGTCGGCGGGAAATGCACGACAGCCTTTCTTAGAAGAATATACGGACGACCCCGAGAAGGAAGAAGCACGTCGATATGTCCGCGTGCAAACCCGACGGGGCAACATTCTGCCCTACCTTTTCGTCGCCATCATCACCTCGCTTCTCTGGTCCGTGGTGATCCTCTTCTTTGTCGACATCCCTAGGGCCAGCACTGCGGGCGCCGAGCAGAAAGAACCAAGCTCCGCGCCCACAGACAGATACAACATCACGACCTACGCCCACAAATTGACCTGCGGGGATTCGGTCTCCGAAGCCAAAACCCTCGGCTGCAAGTACGATCTCCTGTTGAACAACTGGGTGCCTGAGCCGTGCTACGACAAGGAATGGCTCGAAGAGTACAAGGAAGACGACAGCTGGGGCGGATACGCCGACGAGGCCATGACGCAGCGGCTGTCTGTTGAGGAAATGTCTGAACGAGACCACTACTGGACTTCGCTACGTGATCATGTCAACCACTGTGCGATGATGTGGAGAAAGCAGTTTTGGGCGCTTTATGAGGAGCGGAAAGCTTTTGACACAGTGATTTCAAGTCCTGGTCACACAGATCACTGCTCGCAGTTCTTGATCGATGTGACCGACAACTCGCGGGATTGGTCACGCCCCACCAAAACTTCGATGGGCTTCGCCGGCTGTTGGGTCAGGGATGATAGGTAGGATTTCTGCTCGGGCTCAGTTGCTTTGGTATACGTAATTCGAATATATCGAGTTCAGAGTGACACTCAACGGACTAACGTCCGCATTATCGATCGACATGTAATGTCACAAATTGGACCTGAGCCGCCGACTCTCCATCCTACTATCTGAACAGGTATCTTACAACCTGAATGCTTGAGATCCTGAAACACGCTCTGAGAGTCATATGCTGCTAAGGCGGCCTTGATCTCGGCGATAACTTCATCCCCAAACCCAGCAATATGATCCTGAGTTTTGTACGCATAGTTAAGGCAGTGCCAAATTTTTGTTCGCACCGAGAAAGCCAGTGTATGCCTTCAAATTACTCACAAATTCCTCCAACAAGGTCCTTTGTGAGGGTGACCGAAAATAGCCAGATTGTGAGCAAGGACGGGATGGGACTACTGATCGGAATCCTTGCATCAGCCGGCATCCGATGCTGTTGCCATGGTCATTGAAAGCTTCGCCAACGACACAAGTGTGTATTTATCATTGTTCCCTGGAAACCATCCCCCCCGCTTCAAGTTGAGGCCAATCGCGCAGTGCAAGGGGTAACTCGCAACGTACGAGCGCGAAAGCTCGGCAGTAAAGCGCTACGGAGCTCATTTGATGGCGTGGTTGCATCTGTAATCCTGTTTGACTGAATTTGAAAGTCGAAGTGGATCAAATGTCAACCTGGAGACCTTTGGCAACCGTGGCCTCTTGTGGCAGCAGCTGGATGACCTCGCAATGCACTCAAATCCTTCTCGTCGCTACGGTTTGCTCCGGTCAAGTCCCCGTTCCCGCAATCTGAAGGATGTTAGCCAAATAGGCTCCTGTTTCCCAGCAAATCGGACCTTGCAGAACCGCATATTTTTTTTTTGCAGTGATTCGCACGAAGAATGCATACTGTAGGAAAATAATGAGTTCTGGTTCTACAAAGCTAGTTTCAATTTTCATGTGTCATTTCAAGATATACCGCTGAGCAGCTGCAGGGAAGCTGGCGCATTTCAGTATGCCAGGCCATTCCAACGTTCTTCAATGAGCCCTCGTAATATTCATTCTTGCCATCATTTCTAGATGATGGCATGAAACCTCCTAGGTGCTCTCCCCCAAAATTTTACGTGAGAGAAACGGAATACTCACCCATGCTGATTTTCAGAATCGACTAGGAAACACACGTGCTGAGGGTGTGGCAGGCCGCTTTCGTCTATAACTCGAATGCGAAGTCGTAACAGAGCTCGAGTGCAGGTCTTCCAGCTCTGTATCGCTTCCTCCTCGGCTCCCGGCCTGCTTATGACTGCAGCTGGTACGAGCCAAGGCAGCCTCATCGATCTCGTCCAGAGAGCTAGGGTTCATCTCCCAGGTGCAAAGGCTTGCAACCACCTCGGCGACCGCAACCCAGAACATGACCCATATCATGCTCTGGAAAGACGCAGAGAACACTTCCTTGACGTCTCGTTCGACTCCTTCTCCTGTACTTGCACCCGTGTCCATCAGCGCCATTGGGGACCGGTGAAGGGCGTCCTTCTCCGCCGTTGAGAGCTTCGTTTCGAGAGGCTCTAGATGAATGTTGAAAATCACATTGCAGATGACGAGGCCCACGGCGCCACCGAGGACCCTGACTTGCGCCATCACCCCTTGTGCGACGGCGTGATCCCTCCCGGATGCCTGTATCTTGGTGAGGATTGTGGCGGAAGAGAAGGTCAGGCCTACGCCGAGGCCGAAAATTGCCTGGTAGCCAAATTGGGGTGCAGTGGGCGATGATGGAGCGTCGAAAGTAGTCAGCAGCCCAAGCCCAATTACTTGGAGACAGGATGCCGCTACAAGGGTCCGTGAGGTGTTGTTCTTCTTCCTCGAGAAAGCGCCAGCGACGATGGATCCCATGGCCGTGGCTCCGAGCATGGGAATCAGATGAACGCCTGCCATCAGTGCTGAATCTCCATTCACGATCTGAAAGCGTTCGGGAAGAGTGATGACTATCGCTAGATAACAGTAGCCTGAAAGAAACATAGCGCTAGAAAGATTGGTCAGTCATTGTGTTTGGCTTCGCTCCGATAGGGACCCACGAAGAGAAGGGCGCTGAAACAGCGGCAGATGCTAAGGTCTGGGGAAACAGACTTACGCGACGGCGGCCATGTATACTCGGTTGTACACAAGGCGGACTGGAAAGACTGGCTCAACTTGGATTGGGAGATGTTTGAGAATGAGCTGCCAAGCCCAGAACAGAGCCCAGCACACAACGGAAACAATGAATGTGGCAAGGAACTCGACACTCGTCCACGAAAATATCATGGTCCCGGCCTGCTGCAAGCTGTAGACCATGAGGACACAGGCAGCAAGAATGAAAATGTTTCCAATAAAGTCAATCCTCCAGAATTCGCGCCAGGGGTGAATGGGCCTGCCAAAGTCTTGAGGCCAAAGGATAACGAGACCAAATATGCAGACAAAGCCGGCAGGAATACTATGACCAAGTGAATATTAGCGGATGGCGGCCTTCTTTTCTTCTTGCGGCGTCTTACTTCATATAGAAGATCCATCTCCAGTTGCTTCCAGAAATTGCACCGCCAAGAAGAGGGCCGAGGACGAACGAAGTGGCTAGGGTGATGCCGATGAGCATGCCGATCAACGCATTCTTGCCGTGAGGGGCGACCTCTGCGAGACAGATCTGGGATAGACTGTAAAGTCCTGAGCCACCAACTCCCTGTAAAGCTCGGAAGATGATGCTGTGAGGAGCACTTGGTCAGCCGAGGGGGCGCCAACTTCCACTGAGGCGCGGGAGAGCACTTACAGATGTGACATTTTCGTAGCGAGACCGCATCCAAGGGAGCAGCTGGAGAATATGAGCCAGGAGAACAGAAAGATCGGAAGGCGGCCGAAATGGTCGGCGAGTTTGGCGAATCCGATTGCGCAGCCTGGATTGTGCTTAGTTCTTGTCTATCTTCCCTCTAGAATGAGACCGAAGGGCGCGTACCCAAATATGAGAGCATGTATGCAAGCACCACCCAATACATGTCTTGAAAGTTCTGAAGGTCTGTGGCGATTGTAATGAGGGCCGTAGAGACGATCGTGGTGTCTATCACAGAGAACAAGAGACCCCCGAGCATGCTATCCCGGATTAGCTTTGTATTTCAGAAACCCCAGGCTCGTATTCCTGTGCTCACAAGATGATTATCACACCCAGACGAGCGCCACTGACGCGCGGTGGTGAGGGTGGGAGGCAATCATCCAATGAGTCCCTCAGTGGAGTCACCACCGTGTCCTGATCTCTCTGATCTACCGAGCCCATCAAGAGGTCGCTGTTCGATGGTGGCCGATAGATTTCAGGTGTTGAATCGGGCATTGGACGCTTGTAGGAGCTGTGTGGAGAGAAGACGGGCCGCGGTTGTGTCGTTCCAAGTCCAACGTTGGAACGCCATGGCGACATTGTGGTGGGTGGTGAAGGTGAAGACATTGCCTCTGCCAGTGCGTTTCGGTTGCTCGTTGAAGAAAGGGACGTGCAAGATCTTCTAGGAACCCACTTCCTATTCACCACCACTTGGCCGTTTTGGCCTTCCATTGAGGTCATAGTTGTTTGGTTCTCCTTCTGATTGACTGGCGTCCAAACGAAAACAGTGGGGCATCCAAGGTGGGGTGGGGTGTTCAGGAGGAAGCCAACGTTCGCTTGAACTTGTATCAAGCCTTGATGTGAAGGGCAGAGGCCTTTTATCTCCGCGCCACATCCAGTCCCCCGTGACCAGTATCCAGAGAGCCGGGACGTCAATCAATTAATAATTAGTTCGCTTAATCTTCGAGAATGCAACCGAAGGCCACGTCTGCGAAAAGCTTCAAAAGTTCTCAGCTGTCTTTAGCCCGAGGCGATGTCCCAATCTCGTCCAACCACTTTTAGAACGGGCCAGGAAGTACAGGCAGGAGAGATGTCGGAGGAGAGCTGCAGGTGTCCAGGCCAGGCTCAGATCCGGGAGACTTCCTACCTTATTCACCTCACCAGCTTTGGTGACATAATTTCTAACAGCGCCACAGTGCTGCACGCAGATGTTGACGGATATCGTGCAACGTGATACATATTTTGTGCCTGATTGTAGCGGTCGAGTTACAGAGGAACCCGTGCTCAATGTCTCAACTGGTTCACATGGTACTGAGCCTACTAAGAGCAGGCCGACCATCCACCATCCATCTTTCATTGTTCCCCTGTCTATCATTCAATTGACCACACGTGAAAGGCGCTGTGCACATGTGTGATGGTGCGGGCCAGTGGCCAAGCAGGAGCCGAGTCAATGTTTCGCACTTACGTTGCTCGAGTCTCCTGAAAAGACCGTTGAACGGCCGATTCGAATCCGAACCTCTCCGAAAACAGAATGAGTCACTTGAGGGAGTCAAGGCTTACGAGTCGCCGGTAGTGCCACCAAAAAAAGGACCAGACCGCATTTCCGGCTGAGTCTCCACTCCAGCTGAAGAGTCGAGGCCGTCCAGCCCGAGACAGGCTCAGGCAGAAACACAGATAGCCTGCTCGATACCCACTCTTTTGAGCCGGCGAGGCGAAGGCCGGAAGTCAAATGATCCAGGGGAGGCAGGATTGCACTTAAGGCCGTACTTCTGGCTCGATCCTGTTTTTCCACTGTGTTGGGGTGGTACCAAGCAATACCGACAAACACTTGATCGATATGCAGGTAGGCATGGCGGGAACACACTATTCGACTTCGCTTAGGGCGACCAATGCAGACTTCCGCCTTGTGTAACCCTCCTGCCAGACACGTCTGGCGGTACGAGCGAGACATGGCTGGGTATGAAATGGGCTTGACCCACAGGATCTGTGGCTCTCCATCATATGCCGTACACATGTTGGCTGCTGCAAGGGAGATATCCCAGTGCCCGTTGTCTGTCTTTTCCCAAGTCCTCGGATATGGGCCAGCGCAAGATCGCAGAGTGATCCGAAATCGAAACATAAAACAGGCCTCAAGGCCATAAAAACAGCCTCGGCTGCTCGGCTATTTCCTAGCGCATCCCAGGATAATGTCTTGGTGTGTGCGACAGAACATCAAGACTTTGACCCGTGCGACTCAGTGCCCATTGATAGGAGTAATAAGTTCTCCTGTCAGCGTCTCGCCGTGACTTGTCGCCACAGCCGACTGTTGAGACTCGCAAGTCCAAGCGATCCCAGAGTGGTCTGCGGTTGTCTCTCGGGCGAGACAGTGCTCGTGACTTCTGTGGAATCCTGTTTCGGCTGGACGACCCCTATTGTGCCATCAGATCCAACTGGCTTGGACCGACGTACAATGCACGATCGAGCCGCCAAGATCCTGCGTACTTTTGGAAGAAGGTATAGAGACTAATTTTGGTAGCCTGTGAATAAAAGTTGGTGGAGCCCGCCGGTGCACCAAGGCGTACTCGGTCGGGGCTCATCACTCAAGAGGGAAATCGGGCCGTGAGATGGTGTCACAGCCGTGGACGCTGATGGCTGGCTGGAAGATATACGGCGTACCATGTTGACAACGGCCGCAGCTGTCTCCTGTAGAAGAGGTAGGCGAGGTAGGCGATGTCGATGAAGGACGCGCACGCTTGGCGCCATCCTACCTAGAACATCGAGATGGGCCTGGGGTTTGCCGTCATGCTAATGTTACTGGCAACAGGAACCGTCCACGAGATTTTCAGCCTCAAACGGCTTGAGCCGGAAGTATGCGTTGGCTCTCCGTTCTGACAGCTTCTGGGGTTGTGTGCGTAGCCAGCCGGGAACGGCTCAGGTCAACTCTGGTGACGGTGAGGCTCTTCTGTTCAATTTGTGTTTCTAGCTCCAACGGCGGGCAAATGTTGAGAAGGCGGACTGGTCGTAGTTTCCCAACATGGGCAGGTGGGTGCTCAGGAAGGAGCTTCCCTACCAGATCTCAGTCCCTGGTCATCTTGCTCTTGATACTGTCAGGTCAGGTTGCTTGTCAAGGCTCTTGTCTTTTTCCTGAGGGAGACTTCTCCAGTCTCCTCCTTCCGACGCTTGTTCTTGCTCATGCGTGGGATTTTGTTGCCTGCTGCGTAACTCTTCGGGAGCCAAATCCTTCATCCAATGCCTATCCTAGGTACTGTATATCGGCCCTGTGAGGGGGCTAATTTACCTATCTTGACCAGTCCTTGCCAAGGCAGAAGTCGCTTGTGATCGCCTCGGTGTCAGCCGGCGCCCGCGCACCTCGCTCCCTCGCTCCATGATCTCGCGGTCCAGATGTCGTCAGCATCCTCCTGCTCTTCCCCGAAGTCCGTGGCCTCTATCACTGTGCTGAATTTGTCGGCCATGATACCGTGGTACAGAGTCATCTCATCGCTGCGGCAGAGCACGCTGGCCGTTTTGCAACCCAAGGAGGTAGCCGTCCTACACTGAGAGTCAGACACGACATGCTACCACTTTTTGTGTTGGGTTGACACTGATACTAGGCCCAGCAGGTGGTGGTAAAGAACAGACCGACGGCAGCTTGCAGGATCTTGCACCTCGTATGCGCCTGTCAGTTGTCAGGTTTCGCACCATCATACCGAGCCGTTCGGATACAACGGCCGGACCACGACAACTTCTGATCCAAAACTCTGCTCCAGGATCCATCTCATACCCTCTCTACCTCTTTTCCCTCCCGCTTCTTCCAGACAACACTGTCTTGCATCCTTGGATCTTCAAAGCATGGCCTTGTTTGGTGCTCTACGTCATGGTGTGGTCGCTCACCGCCAGGCTAGCCGCTGCTCGGTTTCGTGGTGGTTTTGGTTCTCATCTGCAAGGACCCGTCTGGACCGGCCCTGAGAAGATGCCGACTTGTCCATTGGGATTTTTCAAGGCGACCCCGACCCCACGGGCAACACTGCATCATCTATCGTGCTCATCAGGCACCAAATCCCAACGACATTTCCCCTCCCGCATGCGCACAGTGACTTGCACCGCAGCGAGTCCTCCTTCACCCGCCTCCGGCAGAACTTCGCATCTTCTGATCACGCCGGCTGTCATAGCTCAGCCCACAGCTACGGAGCAGCAGCGAGCACTTGATCAACGACAAGTAACCGAGGCTATCAACCATCGGTCGCTCTCCAAGCCGTGTCGATGCAACATCCGAGGACATCGTGGCAAGAACTCCGCGTCAAATTGGCATGCACGCTTTTGACCAAACGCAGGACGGATCCACATGATTGGCCGGACTTTTGTTCATTTTTTGCCAAGAGAAGAACTATTGAAACGCAAGGGTTGGATTCGGGCGTCGTCACGGCCCAAAAGGTCTGCTCTCTGATGGTGCCTCAAACCATACCAGCTCTCGTCCGGCTCCTTTTCCCCACAAACTGTTGTTCGCCCGAACAGACGGTGCGTTGCTTTTTCAAGGCTAATGTTTCTCATGAATCAGGTGGCACCTGTCAGCTGATGCTTAGTGCTGACCAGCTCAGTCACTAAAATCAGCTACTTCAGGACTTGGGATATCTTCGCCATCGGAGACCGGAGCCAACGGCAACCAAGGGTTCCAAGGAGGCAGGTCTTGGAAAAGGTACACCACCTTGTCCGTTCCCAAACAAGCACTCCGTCTCAAGATTCCGGCCTTCACATATAAATGATGCGCTGCGGCGACACGAACATGGGGAGCAACATTGTAATCGAGCATGGCCTTTGGTTGACAAAGTAGGTGTAGGGAAGTCGGACCTGTTTTCTTCGTTGACAATTCATCCCCTTGTTTTCCTGTCACTGTCATCCTGGCACTCTCCTGCATGCCGTCTTCCATGCTGCCACATGCATGGCATCTCACAGTTTGGCCCGCCCCTTGATACTTTTCATGTCCTGTCCCAATCCATTGGGCGGTAGAGGTAACGCATGCGCCTAATGCATGTAGGGAAATTAGGGCTTATGATAGATATGTACTCTTTCGAGAGCAGGTCCAGCGGAAGACGTGGTCTAGATGTTCTCGAAGGTGTCGGGGAGTGCCCGCTGCCGCATCTTGGAAATAATCTCCTTTTTGCATGTTTTCTCCTTTTTGCACACTTGTCTAATGAGATTTGTGTCACCGATCGATCCGATCCTGCGCTGCATTTAACTCTTATATCAGTCTCGTCATTGGTTGTCATCGTCCAGTTTTAGAGTCGAAGCGGGATGAGCTAAGTGTCACCACTAGCATCGGGGAAATCGTGAGCCTCATCAGCTTGGAGACAACAAGACGTGGACCTGCCTCTGTGTTTGGACAAGCTTGGTCCTCGTTGTCGCCACTTGCCCCCTTGTTCCGAGGGTCTGTGGTCGAGAGTGATGGCACCTGGGGGCTTTGCCGTTTGAGGATTCGGAAGTACAAACCTCCTAGAGAGGCTTCATCCCCTTCATTCAAGTTCACCTGCTGCGACAGAACTTTTAACTGCATCAACAGAGGCCCCGACCTGCTATCAATTCAGCCTGAAGCCTGAAGCCAAACGATTACAACATTTTTTCTGACCCCCACCATCAACTGCCATCTTGCTCCAGAATCATCTCTCACGGCCTGCGTCGCGACAGCAACCACTAAAATATCTATATTAGGGCTTTGACACCTTACCTACACCTTTTCAACGTCTCCAATTGATCCATCCATCTGCAGGTGCCTGAGGTGCAAAGTATCTTGGCTCTCGTCTTGGGTCGGGGCGCCATCTCGGGCTGCCTTCAAACTGGACCCACAGCTTCACTGGCGTCCCACAACAACCTCCTAAACAGCTCTCAATCCTCGATCGGAACACTCCCTTCTCCCTTCCTTTTTATTTAGGCGCAGACTCTGTTTATCAAGAAACAATGAATGCGCCACCCACCCAAGACCACGATGCCGTCGTACCAGTCGCAGTCGTTGGCATGGCCTGCCGCTTCCCCGGTGACGGTGAGAGTGTCGAGGCGTTACTTGAGATGCTTCAGAAGGGCGGTGATGCCTGGTCAGAATTCCCAAGCGACCGCGTCAATATCGATGGCTTCTACCACCCCAGTGGCCAGCGTCAGGGCTCAATTGGCTTCAGAGGAGCTCATTTCCTTAAGGGTGACATCAAGGCTTTTGATGCTACGGTAGGTGGCAAAGATTTGCACACGTCCGAACATTGGAACGCAGAGGCTGAGTAGCTATGAACCAGTTCTTCAACATTTCTCAGGCCGAGGCACATGCAATTGACCCACAGCAGCGTATCCTGCTCGAAGTCACGTATCAGGCACTCGAGAACGGTACCTCAGCTCCTGGTTCCAAGAGAATATACTCTTCGCTAACTATAGACGCAGCCGGTTATTCTAAGGATTCGCTTGATCTGAGTGAGACATCAGTCAACGTCGGAACATTTGTCAAGGGTATGTCAAGCAATGACCGTCTCCCGCCAATTCAAAATAGAAGCCAACTTTTTGATCTGCAGATTACGAGCAAGTCGTCCTCCGGGACCCAGACTGGGCGCCTCAGTATGCGGCAACTGGAACTGGCGCGGCTATTCTCGCCAACCGCATCTCGTACCAATTCAACTTGCGAGGGCCCAGCCAGACTGTGGATACAGGATGCAGCGCCAGCCTGGTTGGTGTGCACAACTGTTGTCAAGACCTCCGGACCGGACGAGCCGATCTGGCCATTGCCGCGGGTGTTGGCATGATCCTGACTCCGGCTACCATGATGCCTATGACTGCACTCAACTTCCTCGGGAAGAACGGGAAGTGCTTCACATTCACTAATAAGGCCGAGGGCTACGGCCGTGGAGAGGGCGTCGGCGTGGTCATACTGAAGCGGCTCGATGATGCAATACGCGACAATGACACCATCCGTGCGGTCATTCGCGGCTCGCGGGTCAATCAAGACGGCAGGACTCCAGGCATCACCATGCCTAGCTCCGACGCACAGCTTTCCAACATCGAGGCCGTTTACAAGGAGGCTGGGTTGGGCGTCGACGAAACCGCTTATGTCGAGTGCCACGGAACTGGAACGCCGGCAGGCGACCCCAAGGAGTGTTTTGCCGTATCTCGTGCATTCTGTGGCACTCGCGACGCTGACAAGCCCATCCTCGTTGGGTCAATCAAGCCAAACGTTGGCCACCTCGAGGGCGCGGCAGGTGTCGCCGGCCTGATCAAGGCAGTCCTGGCAGTCGAGCGCGGCCAGATCACCAAGAATCTGTATTTTGACCCCTCCATTGGTAGTCCAGACATCAAGTTTGATGAATGGAAGGTCAAGGTATGTTACTCCATCACATGCACTGGGGATTGCAGGTGGTGTGTTGTCAACCAACAGAGCTCCTGATTATGCCATGCGAGGCTGACCACCCTGTCTCTCCAACCTCAGGTCCCCACTTCCCTCACCGACTGGCCGGTGGACGGTCTTCGCCGAGCAAGTGTCAACTGCTTCGGTTTCGGAGGCACAAATGCCCATGTCATCCTGGACGATGCCGGCTCGTATCTTGCTCAGCGGTCCTTGTCTGGCAACCACCGTTCCCTGCCTACCACGGCCTCGACTAGAGTGGCCAAGAAGCAGAAGACCTTTGCATCTACTCAGCTGGTTCTTGTCTCATCTCATGAGAAAGATGGCATCGCCAGGATCACCTCGGGCCATGCGCCTTTCATCGCGGCGCATGGCTCGGATGCTTCTCTCATGGCTAATTACGCGTACACGATGTCTCGCCGTTCTTCTCTCGAGTTCAAGACATGCATCGTTGCGCAATCTGCATCTGACCTCGAGGAGAAGCTCGCCACACCAGAGCGCCTTGGAATCCACCGCTTTGTCCCTTCTGTCGATGCGGCCCCAACTCTGGTGACGGTCTTCTGTGGCCAAGGCGCCCAGTGGCACGCTATGGGCCGCGAGCTGATCGACTTTGAGCCTTTCAGCAGCAGTCTGGTCGGGGCCTCCAAGTATCTATCCAAGATTGTGGCTAGTGATTTCGATCTTCTACAAGAGCTGGGACACGACGATCCTTCACTGAGCCGAATTAATGAGGCGAAATTCGCGCAGCCAGCGACCACTGCGATTCAGATTGCCCTTGTTGACTTACTTAAGGCCTCTGGCATACAGCCCTCTGCAGTAGTCGGTCACTCATCCGGTGAGATCGCTGCCGCATACGCTGCTGGATTCTTGAGCAGAGAAGACGCTTGGATCATTGCTTTCCGTCGCGGAGAGCACGCACACTCGCTCAAGTACTTGCATCCGAATGTCAAAGGGCGCATGATAGCCGTTGGTCTCTCCGCCACTCATGTACAAGAGTACATCCGCCGAGTCCCCCCCGGGACCGTTGTTGTTGCCTGCGAGAACAGTCCAGCTTCTGTCACCCTATCAGGGGATCAGGAACAGATTCTACATCTTGCGCAAGAGATGGATGACGACGGCGTTTTTCATCGCCTGCTGGCCGTCACGACAGCCTACCACTCCCATCACATGCGCTTGGTCGACCAGTGCTACCAGCAATCTCTAGAGAAGGTGAGGCCATTCAGCATCGCGCAGGGCCCACGAATGTTCTCATCCGTCACCGGTCAAGAAATCTTTGCGTCGCAAGTGGGCGCTGAGTACTGGGCCAAGAATCTGACGTCCCCTGTGCTCTTCAACCAGGCCTTTTCCACCATGTACAAGGCCATAAAGCCGAAGCTTGTGCTTGAAGTCAGTCCCGCTGTGACTTTGAATCGGCCCGTTCAGGAGATCATCAATGCCCTCGCCCCGGAAAAGGTAGCGACAGGGGTCCCGTGCGTTCAGTTTCTCAAGAGAAATGAGCACGCTTCTGTCACTGCCCTTACAGCTCTGGGCGAAATATGGGCACGCGGTTATCATGCCGACTTTTCGTGGGTTTGGAGGAGCAAGGAGGGGCTTTTGCCACAGCTTCTTGTCGATCTACCCCCATATCCTTTCAACCGCTCTAAGGACTATTGGTTTGAATCACACTTGGGCGTGGCCCTCCGTCAAAGGAAGCACGGACGTGAGGATCTGATCGGTGCCCCTTTGGTTGAGTCCACCTTCCAACACCCTCGTTGGCGCGGATTCCTGAGACTCGACGAAAATCCGTGGCTGAACGATCACAAAGTCCAAAAGGTCATCATATACCCCGCCGCCGGCCTAGTCACGATGGCTTTGGAAGCTGCGAGGCAGTGCAGTGATTCTTCCTTGCGAGTAGACACCTACCAAATCTCCAACTTCATCATTGCAAAGCCAGTCATCATCCCAGGGAACCAGCACGGCTTGGAGCACATGATCAATGCGCATGCGTTGAAGATTCCCGCACCTGATGCCACCAAAGGTGCGGCAGTCTACTCATTCTCGATTGAGACGAAGACAGAACAAGGGCCGTGGCAAGAAAATGCAAGCGGTCTGTTCCATGTTTTCTATGACGGCAAACTGGCCGACGAGCCCACGGGTGAGGCCAGTCATTGTCAAGGCTACCGAGACACCTACTGGAGACTGCGCTCCGAATGTACGCAGGAAATTAGCGCTCATGCTCTGTACGAGAGGCTGGATGGAATTGGAATGAATTATGGACCACTATTCCAGAATATCGTCTCCCTAGCCAGGAGTCAGCACTCCTGCACCAGTACTGTCCGGATTCCCGACACAAAGTCCAAAATGCCATCGCATTTCGAGTACGATCACCTCATTCACCCTGCTACGCTCGACACCATGTTCCAAACAGTCTTTGCTGTTGCCGATGAAACGATGGTCCCCTCTTGCATCCGCCAGATCTACTTCTCGCCCGCCATGTTGAGGGGGCCTGGCGCCGAGTTTCGTGGATACGCCATTGCTCAGCGCAAGGGTTTCCGTGAAGCCTTGGCGGACATTGTCATGTCTGATGAGACTTTCAGCAAGCCCATGGTTGTTGTGAAGGGTATGGAGTCTATCAAACTGGCTTCTTCAGGCGCGTCCGGGTTCCTGCCCAGCAACCGACACCTTTGCAGCGAGCTCGCTTGGCAAGAGCTGTATCCTGTCTGGCCTCGCATGCGTGGATTAACATCCATTAATGAAAGCGCTCCAATAACCGTTCTTCTTCCAGACGGAGATATTTCCGAAGTTACCAACCTCCTTGCCGAGAGCCTTGCGTTTCCCAACGTCGAGCTCGTTCGTATGTCTCAACTGACTCCGCAGAAAGCGAGCAAGCTCTGTATTTCTCTTGTCGAGGTTGATCAATCGGTTGTATTCAACATGTCTCGTCCAACTTTCGAACAAATCAAGCTGCTCTTAAAGGCCACGACTGGTCTCTTGTGGGTTACTACTGCTGCTCAGAAAACTGCAGAGAGGCCCCTAATGGCGCCTTTCCACGGCTTGGCCAGAACTGTTCGTTCAGAGGATTCTTCCAAACGCATCGTGACTCTAGATCTCGGCGTTACTCAGAGGGAAAATCATGCAACTATGGCCACATCTGCTATCCAGATCATCTTCAACAAAGCCTTCGTCGAGGCTGAATCCACCGAGACATCGGAAGTTGAGTACTCTCTACGTCATGACAAGCTCTTCACTGCTCGGCTTCATCCACTGAAAGCGATTAACGAGGTGATCGAGAATGGCCAAGATCGGGCGGTGTGTGTAGAGACTCTGCCGCTCAGAACCATCCGTCAGCCTGTGAGGCTCAAAGTTGACCTTACCAACGATACGAACAGCACATATTTTGAAGCCATCGATATTGCCAAACAGTCTCTTGGCCCCGGAGATGTTCGCATCGCCGTCCAGAGCACAAATCTCTGCCAAGATGATCTTGACACCATCTTGGGTCGTAGCAGCGAGGGCAGACTGGGCATGGATGTCATCGGTACGGTGGAAGATGTGGGGTTGGGCGTTACCAGAATTGTTGTCGGTAGCCTAGTCGTCGCGCTGGCCAGCGACACGATACAGTCATCGGTGACTGTTGATCAAATCTTCGTTCACCAACTGCACACCCACTCCAAGATCCGGGGTCTGAGTCCGGCGGCTTTGACTGGCGCGTTTTATCGCTTCAATAATGTCGCAGGAATTGCTCGCGGAGACAGCGTCTTCATACACTGTGCGGCAGGCCCCTTCGGCGACGCAGCAATTCGGGTGGCTCAATTTCTCGGGGCAACAGTTTTCGCGGGCGCATGCAACATTGAGCAGCGATCCGACTTGAATCTGCACTACGGGCTGCCGCAGACACACATTGTTGATATGAGCAAAGACTTCTTTTCTGAGCAGCTCATGCACCTGACAGCTGGTAAGGGTGTCGACTGTGTGTTCTCGCCCACTGTTGATCATTTGGACGAGAGTACTCAGTGCGTTGGAGATAATGGTCACGTTTTTCTCGCCGCCAACACCAGTTTGTCCAAGGCCGCTATCACTGCCCGGCATGCAAACGTCTCAGTTCACAAGTTCGACCTCTTTGAAGTTGCGAAGAAACGAACCAAGATAGTCGCACAGGCTTGGGAGTATGTGCTCAAGCTCGTATTGGAGGATCGTCTTGGAAGTCCGTCTCCCAACCTCATCCGCGAAGAGCGAGTTGAGAACCTCGACCAGCTCTGGGATTCCATGGCCGCGAATCCCGGCCGCCACCTAAACACGGTTCACTTCACGTCCGATTCTCATATTCGGATTGGCACAAATCCTCTAAATCCCATAGTCCTTCAGCCGAATTCTACCTACGTCCTTGTTGGTGGCCTGGGTGGCCTGGGAAAGGCTATCGCTGGCCTGATGGCCGACCGCGGAGCTCGCAACCTGCTTTTTCTTTCTCGTTCAGGCGCAAAAACGCCCAAAGATTTTGAATTTCTGCAATCGATGTCGCAGCGCGGTGTCAATGCCCTAGCTCTTCCTGTCAACATCTGTAATGAAGATGGTCTTCGAAGAGCCTTGGTCAATACTGGAATGCCGCCTATAAAAGGTGCCGTTCAATGCGCCGCAGTTGTGGCTGATTCGGTGTGGGAGAGTATGTCATATGAGGATTGGACGGCCGCTACGCAACCCAAGATTACCGGCTCCTGGAACCTGCACAACGCCCTGCCTGAGGATATGGACTTCTTCGTCTTCCTGTCCTCCGCCTCTGGCGTGATCGGAAACCGAGGACAGGCGAACTACGCAGCTGGTAACTGTTTCCAGGACGCGTTGGCTCGTCATCGCGCGTCTCTTGGCCTGAAAAACTCTGTTTCCATCGACCTCGGTCCTGTTATGGGTGCCGGCATGTTGGAGAACGATGAGAAGACTTTGGCTATTCTCAAGACTAGTGGTTTCTTCACGGTCTCGCTCGAAAGCTTCTTATTCCTTGTGGAGCGCGCCATGGCTGGCGGGGCCAGCAGTTCTCTCCAACTTCCCGCGCAGGTCATCACTGGTGTCGGTACCGGCGGGCTGATCCTCCAGAATGAGGTCACCGACCCATACTGGACCGAGACCAAGATGTTCGAGGTCCTGAACGACCTAGACCTCCCGGACCTGCAGTCAGACACCTCTAGCGACACGCCCTGGGGCTCCTCGTACTCCGTGAGCGTATCCTCTCAGAGCAGCGGCAAGGCTCTGGTCGCGGCGCTCAAGTCGGCTGAATCTATCGACGAGGCTGCCCAGGTCGCCCTGCAGGGCTGCGTAGAGTATCTCTCTGTCTCCCTGAGCATGTCCCCGGATGACATGGACGTGGACAAGTCCCTCACGGCCTACGGCGTTGACTCCCTCGTCGCGTCTTCCTTCCGCAGCTGGATCTTCAAGAATACCAGCGTGAAGGTCAGCGACATGGAGGTCATTGGTGCCGCATCCATCATGGAACTGGCGCGTTCCATTGCCGAGAAGGGGGGTTTCGGGTCTTAAGATCGGAGAATTTCTGGCCAACATGGGAGAAACAGCGACCGGTGATGCAGAGAGAAGGAATCAAGAGCATGTGGGAGAAAGGCGCTGTTCTGTTACTTGGATATGGAGCACCTCTAGCGAACAAAATCTGGTGGGGCTGGGACTTGGGAGCCCTATTTGATAGATAAATAGTCTATAGATGGCCGACCTGGGTAGTGTGCGTGGCCTTTTGCTATTCTTAGCTTTTAAAACTTACCTGCATGGCGAATGAAAAGATTATCATCTTAAAGAGTTGGGCCCTTCGTTTTTGCATGGTGCAATTTTGTATGATTCAGCTGTGAGTGGATTGAAAGACTACCATTTTGGAGAGCATTTGCATCTGTCCTTGAAGGCTCTGGCAAGAGACAGAATGATTTTGCTCTGCTGATCTAAGATACTTGCGGATTCCAATCCTGTACTTGCCCCAGTAGCATAGTCACAGTCAGAGGGAAAGATGCAAGATGAGACGGTAACACTTGAGGTGGCATCACTGAGACCGATCTAACTTCAAACATGTTGCAGGATACTTTCTCAACGGGCGGCTATGTCGTTCTGATGTTAATTGAAAGAACAGAACAGTCTTTCAATTGGTCAATCTTCACAATGAGGGGCCCTACTGCCTGCAAGTTGTTAAAAGAGAGAAAAGAGACTCCAGGGCTAGGTGGGGCAGCCATCACTACATTTAACATTAAAATGTCAAAAGATCACCCAGGGCTTCCAGCCGACCTTGCACACTTTTGCTAAGTACAGAAATATGAAAGCACCCAGATACACCAGTCCAGTGAAGACAATGACGCCCCAGTAGTCGCCCCCGTTCGAAGTCAATATATTACCGCCAATAGGCACACCTACTAAGCAAGCAATACTGACAACAGTGTAGCAAGTGGCATAATACCGGCCGTAATGTTGAGTTTTGCACAGCATTCCGATACAGACCGGTGTGATGCTGACATTGCTTCCGCTGGCGAAACCGAACAGCACTGCGAAGAGTATCAAGCCCGCCGTGTAGGACCCTGCAGGCAACCAGATCGCGAGGCACGCGATTATGGACAGAACGATCATGATCAGATTAATATTGAAAGGCCCGACCTTGTCTCCCCAGTAGCCCGGCAGAGCACGGCCAAAGGCCGAGGCCGCGTTGAGGATGGGCAGGATCTGGAAAGAGAAGGCCTCGCCGAAGCCCCTGGAGCGGGCGTACGACGAGATGTAAGTTAGCGGGATGAACAGGGCAAATTCGAGCAGGAACATGCCGACGGTGGTCAGCAGGAACGCGCGGTTGCGGAAGATCTTGAAGTCGGGCCGGGTGCTGGCGTTGAGGGCGGGCGGGAGGCGCGAGCGGATGAGGAAGTTTGCGCAGCCGCAGATGGCCAGGACGACGAAGGCCATGGCGCGGACGGACCAGCCCCAGCCGAGGCGCGGGAACAGCGACTGCAGCATCAGCGGGAAGACGATGCCGCCGATGCTGCCGCCCGTCGAGGCGATGCCCGTGGCGAGGCCGCGCCTGGCCTGGAAGAAGTGGCCCACGGCCGCGAAGGACGGTGTGAAGAGCAGTGAGCAGCCTAGACCGCAGAAAACTCCAAAAGAGAGGATGAAGTGCCACAACTCTGTAAGCGAAGACGGTCGGTCAGTGAGCATGTTCTCGCGTCGCTGATGCGTCGGATGGCTTACTTACCTGTGGAGATACTGAACAGCATCAGGCTCGTGCAGACAGACAACGTGCCTGTCAAGACCAGCCATCTTGGTCCATGCTTGTCGAACATGGGGCCGATATATAGACCTCCAAAGAACACGACAAACGTGTATATGGAAAATATCCAGCCGACCGTCCCTTCGTCATAGTCCCTGAGTTGGTGTGTCGTCACATAGGCCTGAAAGGTCGCGAGTGTGTTCATGACGCCGAGCGAGGATACCAGCGCCAACCAGGCGCCCAGAACGACGAGCCATGCTCGCAGCCCGCCCTCGGGGTATGTCTCACCGTCCCCAGCTGACGAGGCCGTGTGACTCTCTGATTCGTGCTCCGCGTTGCTAGGAACAACGAATAATGGGAGTGGTGCGGCATTGTTATTGTTCTGGTGGTGTTGGTGAGAATTATTGTGGTTGTCGTTCCCGTCGGCCTGCGCCTTTTCAGTCAACGAGTCATGGGCTGGAACATGGTCCAGTGAGCCTTTTCGCTCTTCCATATCGAGACTCTCTCACTATCAAGTGGGATTCAAGGCTCTGGGACTCTAGAGTCAGGGTGCATATATCCGTCGCCAATCAACCAGAGTGAGAATGCTCAGAAAAATTTTGATACAGTCACTGGAGTCGCATTTCTAACAAGCGGCATTGCCGATTTTCTAGCACGCACATCCGCTCTCGGAAGAGGGGTTCTACCCGGCCCGGAAAGGTATGGCTCGGGATTGTCAAGTCCAATGTGCACACTGCTTGATTGCGTTATGTAACGGTTTCGTGTGTTACCCGTGGGGTTTGTGACACTGCCTGTTGGTGGGCTCTTGGAGTTTATTTGTCGACGGCCATGAGCTGTACGGTCTGTGGGCTGTCATCATAATGGGTATCATTTGTGCGTTCGGCGGAAGCGCACTTAAAATTCTAGCAATGCTTGCTAGGCCGGCCACCTACGGGGTGGTCTCTCTGCCTCCAGATCATGACCTTTTTCTGCGCTGTTTTCTCTGTTTCAGCAGATGAATGGTCGCAAATCACTACAAGCCCGTTGATAGCCCACCGAGGAGGTGCCCCTGGGATATAGCATACCGCAAGAGCGGCGGAGAGGCTGGCGTTGCTGATAAGCATGCCCTCCATTGCGCGCGCTGTGCCTTCGGTTCCAGGACACCATGATTGAAGATGGGTACCAACTTCTGGGGACTGCTGAACGATGTGGTCCTGTCTCTTCGGTTTGAAGATCTGATTCGACATCCACGTCTTCAATCTTCGTCGTCCTCGACGTCCTCGATCGTGACCTGTCGGGGTGCTGTCGTCGAGTTGACATCCTGCTGCGTCGACTGTGCCCCGTCAGCGTCACGATGCGAGGTCTGCAAGTAGCCCTCTTTCTCCAGCCTGTCAGCTTCCTCGGGCTCCATGAGACCACCCTTGCCCTGAGTCTTGTCCAATTTCTGCCTGACCACGCTGGGAACAAACGCGACCGCCTCCTTCCGCAGGTCTCGCACTATAGGCTTCGACTCGTACACCGTCTTCGCTTCGGCCACAGGCGCTGATGTCGACGGCTGTCTCTCGCCTCTGCCACCCCTGTCGTTACCGCCTCCTAATGGCTCAAGATTCGCATTCTTGTTCTCGTTCATCCTCGCCCGCCTCTTGGCCCACCACCTGTCCATGACATCCTTGGGTATCGGCGGCGGCGTGTCCCTCGGCATTGGGATGCTCCGCACGTCCTCTGGGACATCGCTATCGCTGGTCAGCTCGACGTCGTCATAGTCTCTCCGCCTCTTTCCTAGTGCTCCTCTGTCGTTGTTTCCGTCTCGCCGCGGCCCGCTGCTCCGGAACTGTGGTGCCGCATCGCCGAGTGTCTCCCGGGCCTTCTGGACGGCCTTGAGTTCTTTTTCTAAGCCCTCGAGAACCTGCTCCTCGTGGTGAGAGAGTTTACCGCCGCCGGAGGTGACGGCTTTGAGGTCGTCGATCTGCTTCTGTATGTGCACTGGGTTGCGCTTTGCGAGTCGTTCGTTGCGCTTGCCAGTCACATCTGCTTTGCCCTTCTTGATGGCCTTGGCCTTGTCGGCCTTGCGCTGAGCCTGCACGGGATTGAAGTTGCGTTCCTTTGGCATGCTGGTGCAAAAGAAGGAGAGCCAAGGTATTTGGGGTGACTGCAAAGGAAGGAAAGCGTCCAGTTACATGAGGTTCTCTTTCTCCCTCTTCTACAGCCCTCAAGCTTTGAAGCGCCGATGCAAGATGGACCAAGCTGCAGCCCAGAGGCTTATCAGCACGGCATGTCTTATCGCTTAACGCCGAGGGAGTCACGTGCCACCAGCCACTAGTGGCCAAGCGCCCCGAACAGGCCCCCGCTGTGGCGGCGAAAATCGAGTATTCCACAGAATCCGTCTTTCGGTCTACGACTCATCATCACCCAGCGCCGACGAAATCCACCTACTTTCATCAAATCCAACCATCAACGAACCTTCGTCAATCGATCTGACAAACATCGAAAATGGGAAAGGTTCACGGATCTCTGTAAGGACAAGGATTCTCAGGACGACGGCTGCGGAAAGGAACAAGCGGAGAGAACAAAATTCTAACAAAATTGTCCACAGCGCCCGTGCCGGCAAGGTCAAGTCTCAGACCCCCAAGGTTGAGAAGCAGGGTGCGTACAAACCGAAAAACTTTTATTATGCGGTGCAGACGGGAATACTGACGGATTCTCAACTACAGAGAAGAAGAAGACCCCGTACGTTTGATGTAACCCCGATCAACGCGATGCCGATGACGACCTCTTCATCACCAACAACGACTCGAAGAATCAACGCTGACAACCACACAGTAAGGGTCGCGCTAAGAAGAGACTCACATACACCCGCCGTTTCGTGAACGTGCAACTCACCGGTGGCAAGAGGAAGGTGCGTTCGAGACCGACAAGCGATGGGCGCGATTCCGCCGTCGCGGCCCATCATCTGCAAACCTCCGCCGCACCGGACAACCGAAGGCTGACATGGCAATAGATGAACCCGAACCCAACCTCCTAAGCTCGCCTCTTTGCTTTTCTGGGATGAACGGTGACGGGTCTTTCGGAACGACAGGACTAGAGGGCTAGAGAGGATAGCGGGCGGTTGCCGGAAATGAAGGGATCAATAAGGTCTCCATGACCAGAGTACACGCGGCGAATATGGCCACTGCGGTTTACCCAGGGACTCTTTGCATGATGGAATGGCATCTGTGTTTCTACTGAATTCAGGCGTATGGGTTCTCCGCGATCCGGAGCCCCAAGGACGCCCCATCTCGAGTCCCTCGAAAACGATTAGAGAAATCCGATCAAGTTGTCTAGTCACCAACTCCTCGCGCCCGCAGTGCCACCCGCCTCAGTGATACAAGGATGACCGGCCGCTGCTTGATCAGCTTTCCGGTGATGGATGAAATATGACAGCTCTGGAGCACATCGTCATCTGCGTACACCGCACGATGCTTAAGCGTGTTCAGCTGCGCGAGTCTTGGCCATGCTCCGATGCTGCCCCCTATTACCATTGGGACTCTGTTGGCGAGTGCCTTGATGTGTCCTTTAGGAGGAGCAACATCAGGACAAGTGCAGACCGTGTTTGATCCGATAGATACACTTGCGTTCATATAAGAACGCATGTTTTGCCTTCGGTTGATTGCTGCGCTGTGGTCTCCGTTTCCTTCATCCCGCTGCTAGCTAACGCCGTCATGTAAGCCCCGTGCCTGTCGCTCACTGGCCTTCACGGTGTACATCACCACTGCAGAGTATCCGTAGTCATCAACAAGGCTGGGAGCTGTACACCAAATCGTAATAGCAATAGACGCAGTCATGACATGAAGTCCTCGTACTATGATTGTCAGACCATCTTCGATCGCAGGGCACATGGAGCGATCGTCAGCCTCCTTGTCCCAGACATGTTCTCGGACGCTCTTGCAGTGTTCACTTTATAATGATTGTGATGTCAAGATACAGGTGCTGGAGATCCTGGGAAGAGGTTTATGCGTGCACAGAATGCTGCAGTCGGCCCGTACCACCGCCACAACTTACTCTTTCGCCCTCGGAAGGACATTCGGCTTCCTGAGACGAAGCTCTGTGCTCTTCGTCAATGTTCAGGACGGCTCTGAAAGACACGGGCGTAGACCCGGTTGACTCGTGTCGGAGAGCATGCTCAGGACTGATGGTTCTCTCAAAGTGAGTGGAAAACGTTCCTTCCGGTGGCACGGCCTTGGCAGGCCCACACTGGAATGCGATACCCTTTCTGTGTAATTAGCGTCCACCGCAAGGAGACGACCCAGTCGATGGGCCTTGGTCAAGACACAGCGCGCAAAGCACGTAAGATGTGCTCACTTGTGCTCCTTAATACTCGAGGCTAGAAGACGCGCATAGAAGAGAATGACACAAGAGCAGCCGAGACGTGGCAGGGGCTCGCATTGGAGAAGACTGGATGGTAGCCAGGCAAGAGGCGGGCTTGGCACTGTAGGCTGAGGGCTGAGGGCTGAGGGCTGGAACTCAAAAACTGGGAGTCAGTCTGGTCTCGAAGGAGCCGGTACTGGTCTGGGGCCATCGAGTTGTTTGAGCCTTCGCATCGCACTGAGATGGTTCCTCAGGATCGGGTGGTCATCGGTCAGAGCAAAGAGGATGAAAGGATTGCGTCTTTCACCGGTACATGGCAGCAGGAGCATCGCAAAGCCATCATTGGACGGACGGATGGATCAAGCACTTTTGCTATGTGCTTACACGAACTGATATCGCAGTGGGTTGCTCAGTTGGGCAGCTTCCCTCTGTGCCCGAGACTACCGAGTAAAGCGTGCACATGTTCGTCTGCTGCAGGGTGTTGCTGGCGAACGCGAACCCAAAATTCTCCGCTAGCCCTGGGGGGGGATGCCAGAACACCAGAACACATGGTAGCTACAAGGTGCATGGGTTGGGCTGGGTTGGAATGGAATTGGCAACGTTGAGGTGCATTTTGCCTTGTTTCAAGAACTTTATTAGCATGGGCCTTGCTGGCTTGCCAGTCGCGCACTCGCGTTCCGTTGTTGTTGCTTGACCAACCCGCGAACAGATGTTTTGATTCGGGGTGGGGCCAATGACGCCGCAGTGGCCGACTGCTCGATCCTCCGGATGCTCCCTCCCCCTCCCCCTCCTCCCGCGCCTCTACCAGCTCCTGCGAAGGGAGTTGCTGTTGTCTGCCACTGCACTCCACTGCACTGCACTGCACTGCTGCACTGCCAGTCTTCCTCCTCCCACTTGACTCGATAAATAAGTGGGCTTCTCTTCCGGGTTCTCAGGCCCCATGCTCTTTCTTGCATTTGATCGCATCGGATTTGCATTGCATCAAGTCGCAATCTCTACCCCCACCCTGATGCGGCTGAGCCTGCTTCACATGTTGTTGTTGCCGTAGCCGCGTGTGTGTGTGGGTGTGTTTATTATCTCGACTCTTCAGGCTCCGACTTGGGCTGTAACCACTCTCACTCTCTCACTTTTCTCATTCCCTCACTCGCTCCCCTTTCGGTCCCCAGCAGACTTAGACCATCATCTCTCTGTCTCGTCCGAGGGATTCGATTCGACCAGTCAGTCCTTGCCTCTGCGGCTCTCTTCTTCAATTCGACAGGTCGCATCGCAGACCCGCCACTTTTGGCCAGCCCAGGCGCCCTCAACCGTCAGCACCCCGCGACATCAACGCGCCACAACCATACTACCGCCCAAAATGGCCAGCTTTGTGACCAACATGCTCTCCGGTGCGGGAGCCAAGGATAGTAACAATACCAATGCCAACGCCAATAGCAGCAGGCTCGATCTTGGTCGCCCTTCGACGCCCATTAGGAACAGCTTCATCGAGCCGGCCAACACGCCCAAGGGCAGCCCCAGCAAGAGGACTGCTCCCCCTGGTGCCCGAGAACTGCCCCAGGCCTTTGAGAACCACCTCAAGCTCAATGCCGCCACAACTCTTGACAGCCCCATCAAGCTCGGCCGTCCTCAATCTGTCATAACCCCGCTGTCTCCCACCAAGCTCAGCAATGCCCAGTCTTTCGACCCCTTTGACGCAGAGTCTACCACAAACACTCTTGTTGACGATAGCATCCTCCAGAGGGGCAGTCCGTCTACCCCGCTGAAGCACCATGGACAAGAGAATACTCCTCCCACTGCCTCCAAGATACCCATCTCTCACAACCATGCCGCTCAGTCGAGACAGGACCTCTACAACAGTCCGCGCGCCGCTCCCCAGGGCAAGAAGTTCGACACGTCTCGCGGCCTCACAGATGAGGAGCGAGCGATTCTCGAGAAGCCCAACGTGAGGCGTCTGGTCAATGTTACACAACTTTGTGAGCCATTTCTTATTTATTTCTGCTGCTTGACATGTGACCATACACGGGGCTGACACTACTCCCTCGCGCAGACTTCCTCGACTACTATTTTGATCTTCTGAACTACGCCGGCAACCGCCAGAGCCGCCTCAATGCCTTTCGCGCCGAATACCCTGCTCCTCCCGAGACCGACGAGGAGACCTACAAGCAGATGTGGAATAAGTACGCCGGTCGCGAGCGGGCTAACCTGCGCAAGCGGCGGGTGCGACTCCGACAAGGTGACTTCCAGATCCTGACACAGGTCGGCCAGGGTGGCTACGGTCAAGTGTTCCTGGCCCAGAAGAAGGATACGAAGGAGGTGTGCGCCCTGAAGGTCATGAGCAAGAAGCTGTTGTTCAAGCTGGACGAGGTGCGCCACGTCTTGACCGAGAGAGACATCCTGACGACTGCCAAGAGTCAATGGCTTGTCCGCCTGCTGTACTCGTTCCAGGATGACAAGAACATCTACCTTGCAATGGTATGCATTTCCCTCCCGTGCTCTGTGCGGCCCCGACTGACATGGCACAGGAATATGTGCCTGGAGGCGACTTCCGCACTTTGTTGAACAACACCGGTGTCCTATCCAACCGACATGCTCGATTCTACATTGCCGAGATGTTTTGTTCCGTGGATGCTCTGCACCAGCTCGGCTACATCCATCGCGACCTGAAGCCTGAGAACTTCCTTGTCGACTCCTCAGGCCATGTCAAGCTGACTGATTTCGGATTGGCGGCTGGCATGCTCGCGCCAGCAAAGATCGAGTCCATGCGGCTTCGTCTGGAACAGGCGTCAGAGACCTCGGTGCCCTTTGGCAAGCCAATGGACCAGAGAACCGTGGCAGAGCGACGGGATGGATACCGTTCTATGCGCAACAACGACGCCAACTACGCCAAGTCGATCGTGGGCTCCCCGGACTACATGGCTCCCGAGGTCCTCCGCGGGGAAGAGTACGACTTCACTGTCGACTACTGGAGTCTGGGCTGCATGCTCTTCGAGGCCCTGACTGGCTTCCCGCCGTTCGCTGGATCAAATGCTGACGAGACATGGCGCAACCTGAAGCATTGGAAGGACGTCCTGAAGCGGCCTGTGTGGGAAGACCCCAACTACTTCCTGAGCAACCGTACCTGGAGTTTCATCACCACCTGCATCAACTCTCGGTCCAAGCGCTTCTCCAACGTGAAGGACATTTATGCCCACCAGTATTTCGCCGAGGTCAACTGGGAGACGCTGCGGGACACGAAGGCGCCTTTCGTGCCCGAGCTAGACTCGGAGACGGATGCCGGCTACTTTGACGACTTCACCAACGAGGCGGACATGGCCAAGTACAAGGAGGTGCATGATAAGCAGTCGGCCTTGGAGAGTATGGCTGAGCGTGAGGACGACATGGGCAAGTCGCTTTTCGTTGGATTCACGTTCCGTCATCGCAAGACGGATGAGAGCGGCAGCAGCTCGAGGAAGCCGGTCACGGACAGCACGTTCGGCACAATGCTATAGGGGCAGCAGATGTGTGCTGAGCCGCAAAGCACCGCTAGCAAGAGGAGATGTGGAGAACGTGCCCTGCGCGTGCCGATGAAGATCTCACCCACCAAAACATCACCGGTGAAGACGTACATTGGGCAGACACCTGGCCCTGGAAGTCCGACGAGGGCTGGAAATTAGCAGGGGTACTTTGTGACGAGAGATGCGATCGAGGGAGCACTGAAGGTTGACGCTGATATTGATGACGTGTCTCTGGACACGAAGCCAGACTGTTTTCTTCTCATCTTGCCGCTCGCGGTTTTGGTCTACTTGGACCTTGTAATACATATGACGCATTAGTTTGAGGAGTTCAGGGTCACTGGCAGAATAGAATGGCAGACCAGCGTTGGACACAGGCAGGCAGGCACAGGGTAGGAAGTTTTGCTTGTCGGAATTCTTGGGCGGTAATGATGAGAAACGAGAAACGCCGGAGTGTAGGGGCGAAGTTTTTTCTGGTTTTTTTTGGTTGTTTTTTTTTGCTTGTCATTAGTCTTTCTATATCGCCAATGTTGCCCAAGCACGCAGTTGGTCGATGGGACCAGACTCCTCCGTGTGTCAACAGCCCCAGGTATTGGACAATCGATCACTCACTATTCATCAGCCTCTCCGACTGTCCAGAACAGTTGAGGCAGCGCAAAAGCTCCACCGTCAATGTCAACCCAGTCGAGTCAGGGCATCACTTACACGGTGACAAGATCCAATCACACCATAGGATCTAATCTAATCTCGCAGATCTGCTACCCACACCACCTTGCCGACTACATAGCGAAGTAAGCTTAAAAACAACCTTGGCACTGACCCTGACCCTGACCCGGACCCGGACCCAGGCATGATCATGAAACAAAGCCGAGGGAGAAGAAGGGCTGAGGGAAAAGTTGCGGCTGCGGCTGATGAGCGAAGTTCGACTCTTGGGCTCGGAGAAAGTCGTCAGACGTTGACGTATGTTCCATCCACTCCGGCCGCGCAGTTGCTGACACAGCCATGCCCTATATATCCATTTGGGGGCAAGTCAGCCCCAGCTCTGACCTACACTGCTTCGGACATTCCCCAACCTCTGTCCTCCCCGACCGCCGACGCCATCTTCGGTCCCGACACCGCAGCCATAGCGTCGACTCCACGCAGTTTGCCTCTTTTTTGTTGGTTTTTTCCCGCCACAAGGGTCCTTCTTCCTCGACCTTTCGGTCTATTTTTTTGTCAGATTGGGGTGACTTGTTCAACCGGGCCATTGGGGTCGTCCCTCTCTCCCACTGGTCCTTTTCCCCTCCCCTCCCAATTCTATCGTCAATATGGCCGTGCCTATAGGCCACATGACACAGTGATGGCTGGCCTGTATTTTCTCTCCGTCTATTTCCAGTTTGGCTACTTGCTGACGGCCAATCTAGCTGACACGGAGACAACATGCACGAGCTACATTGCCGCGCAAGCGTCAACGTCCGCATTGTGCGCCTGTTGCTGTTGTCCGACCGACTAGCGCCGCGATCAGGCATGCCGATCTCTCATCCTGTTCTCTCTGCTCACTCTCTCTTTCTCTCGCTGTCTCTTCCTCCCGCGTGTGGGCCGGGACAGGTAGCACGGACACATCCAGGGGCCGGCTATCTTATTTCGGGTCTGTGTATCGCCTACACTGCGTCTCACGCTGCCAGCACCGCATCATGGTGACCCCTCCCCCCCCCTGTATGGCAGTCCTGTTCTGGCTGTCTCGGTCCCGATAGTGGGGCTCATGGTACAACGAGGGGAGCTGACGAATTTCCAGCTGGCATGGATGGGGCTGAAAGAGCCTCGCAAGTGCGAGGCTGTCTGCCCGCTCTGCCTATGACATAGGTGGACGGACGCATCTTTGGATTACTCAGAAGCCTGAGCTTGCAGTTTTATAAAGAGTCTCTCTTCTTATTTCTTCTGGCCTGGTCTGATGCAGCTCTCGGAGGATAAAAACACATCTACCGCATATCTGCCACTTTGAATCGGCTTGGCCCCAAAAGCCCCCTACAAATCCGCCTTGGAAAAAAACATACCGGCGAACCCTCTAACATGAAGACACCTACTCTCGCAGCTCTGATCAGCGGAGCCGCCGCCCAATGGTGGGGAGGAGCTCCTGACTGTGCTGTACGTCCACGGCTCTCTCCTGAAAATGCCTTCCTGTCCTTCACCCCCACCCCCCTAGCTGCCCGCGGACAAAAGCAGCAAAACTGACACAGCTGAAAACATAGCACGACTGCCTGTCCTCACACTGGGCGACCCAGTCGCAAACCTCGGCCTGGCCGGAACCAACAGCCTACTGCTCCGCCGACACCAACTCGGTCGGCTCGTGCCTGTCCAGCGCGTGCTCCGCGACGCCGACCGCCTGGTCCTCGTACTCGTCAGCCTCGTCGAGCATCTGCGCCGCCTGGACGTCATGCTCCTCGGTCGGCTCGACCGGCGTCTACACCGTTTCCTGGCCCGCCGCTTCGGGCGGCTGGGGCCCCGGCGGCGGCGGGAGCAGCTGGAGCAGCGGCATGAGCGGGCACCCCGGAGGAGGAGGAGGCAAGGGAGGTTTCGGCGGCGGCAACGGCAACGGCGGCGGAGGCTGGGGCGGCTGGACCTCGAGCTACACGGCCAGCGTGGTCACGGTCACGGGTTGCCCGTGGGACGGGAGCCCGTGGATCGGACCCGGCGGCAACGGCGCCAATGCCGGCTGGGGCGGCTGGGGAGACTGGGGCCATGGGTGGACGTGGAGCACGCACAGCACCACCGTGACCACGACCGTGACCGCCACCGACGGAAGCGTGACCGTCTCCACCGGCCTTGCACAGGTCGCCGAGGCTGTCAGCGGCAGTGCCACCAGCACGACCACCCTGACCGGGAGCGAGGCCACTGCTACCAAGTCGTCGGCCTCTTCGACCTCCACCGGGTCGACTTCGGGCGCTGCGGCCAGCGCCAAGGTGGATCGGGGTGTTGTTGCTGCTGGTGCCGTCTTGGGTGGCCTGGTTGGTGTGATGGCTATGTTATAAAGCCCATTTCTGCTCGGATTGGTGTCCCTCGCTTTCTGCTGGAGGAAAAGTTGATTTTGTTCATGATCATGAATTAGGGCTGCGGGGGCATGTCAAGGGCCGCGATGTCTAGATCGGTGCTGTGCTTTCTGAACGTGTGTGCAGCATTAATGTTTTGAGCTTCAGTCCGGGTTTCTACTACCCAGCATCATCGCGATCCCCTGAAGAATCTAGCTGAGCTCCCCACCTATCCTTCATTACTACATTTTCCCGGAATGCTGATCCATCTGCATTTGTTCGCATTGGAGATTCTGTGTCAGTTCTGCGCGAAGAATCGCGAGTATTCCGCCATTCATCGAGAATAAACTTCGTCTGGCTTTCATGCACCTTCTATGGCCTTCAACAGGCTGTGAGCACGTTTGGAAAATATGCAACTCTACAGGCATCCCAAACGTCGGTCTGATACTTTCCGTATTCGTGCTACTATGTCAGCCAATCAGGTTTTAGGGTGGCACAATAGGCTTAATATGTGCCAATAGAAAAAAGTCGCGAGTCGGTTAATATGCGGAATGCTGGAGGAGGGTATATCTGACTGCATAGCCGATATTTCGATGTGATTACTAGCTATGTGCGTTTCAGAACACAAGGGCCATAGTCGACACCTGAGAACATGTCATGCCAATCCTGGTCCAACAACTGGACCATTCCCAGACAAGTCGATTCCTCTGCAGGTCATCCGCCCATCTGTCTCGTACATAAAGCCAATTGTTCGTTCAAGGTAGGAAAATCCATGGATAGTGGCCGCCCGAGCTAGAGAGTAATTGCTATCGACTTTATATCATGGTCACTAAGAAGGTCTCCGACGCGTCAGAACGAGTCATAATACTGAAGCGCTGATCTTTCGCCCAGTCTATTCCAGATCAGTGATTCCCATAGGGAGGTGGAGGGAATTGGTTATTTTTGTGAGGACAGACATAACACAGGGAAATATTGGCGCACGAACATAGACATATGACCAGTGCAATAGCATTGACTCTGTGTTGCCTTCATCATCAGTACCGTTCGTTTATTTACCGGCCATGATTCGTGAACTAGTCCTTACCTAACCCTCAAAGCTGTCGTGTTCAGAAATGCTTAATTTGGTTCTATCCTTCTTGTGAATGCTTGGGTTACTTGACTACTCATCAGATGTATTATGGGCAACTAATTATCCTGGCCTTCTGGGAAGGGACGAGAACATTAGCAAGTATTGTGACAGTACATCGCTCCAACATCCCAAAGTAACTAGACCTGCGATCACTGACTCTGGTCTTCGCAAAGCGTGGCGTGTTGTGACTTAAGTCGAGTGTTGTTGAGCTGACTCTGTAGCTGATGTCCGCTGCGTCAATCATCACTACCTGGGTAATTGATCGTCTAGCTTTCAATTCACTTTGGGGCGGGACGTTCCTGAGCTCCTGGCATCTTTACTATCACAGTGTTGACAGTGAACCAAGTCAAGTCAATCAAGTCAAATTCGCTTCCATTCTTTCTCTCGATGTGGCTTGATATCCATCTACCGAGGAACAAGTACAATCCTCAAGGAATATATCCCGTCCTTCCGTGCAAATGTTGCCAGTCTTCGGAGGATCGATCACTCATAACTAAATCTCAGGTATATCGCTGCCAAATCATCATCTCCGTTGCAACTTACAAATCTGCGGGGTATCCATCCACCAAGGGTCTACGCAGCACACACACACGCACACACAAACGACAAACAGTCCATGCTCTCCCTGAGACTCCTCCACAAATACACAGCCAACCCCGGATCGTCAGTTCTAGCGCAAGAAAACAACAGCGGAGTACCCCTTGGTGCCCAAAAGCCCCAGCTGGAAACCGAATGACCGGGGAAGAACGTTGCAAAATTGCCGGAACCGCCCACGCTCGCTTGATAAAATCAAAAAAGTATCCTCTCGTAATGATGCGTATGAAACCCAGCAAGCCGCATCGCGATCAGAAGAAAAGTCGCGCGGAGAAAATAGCAGTTCGAAACTGTTCTAAATCTCGACACAGGCACCCGTTCGAGCTCAGGGGAGTAAAGATCCGAATGGACCCTGTTGCGGAATGATCGCGTCGACACTGCAGTTGATTGTCGAGTTGGTCGATCGACCGAACAAAGTCGACGTCGCCGCCGAGAATAGTGATTATTGGGCCGAGCACCCAGGTGCCTTCATTTCGGCCACGGGTATAAAACATTGCAAAGCATAAAATTCGTGAGAGACCCATTCCACTCCAAAGTCAAAACGCGCCGAGCTGAATGCCAATATTCCAGGTGAGTCGTGGAATGAGTAGTAACCATCAGACCCATCCCAATGGCATGTGACCCAGAGGGCCATGCCACGAGTTTGAGTCGAGGATGGCTTTCCGTGGCTCCATCGGTGGGCATGATGTCGTCGAGATATACAGATAGTTGACACGACCCATTGGTGCGTATCTATGCAGCAGCCGCAAAACGCCTTTGATATATGCTAGGTGTTGGTCGTAAGAACAAACAGTGTTGGCTGCCGAAGCAAACGTCGGAGGGCTCAGAGACTCATAGTCAACCACTCCCATTCCTGGGGTCCAGTGCCAGTACCGTTAGGTGCCACCGTCACGCCCGGTTGACCGGCTGACATGCCTGTCATCATTCCGGAGCCGACCATGGGCCTCTGCGTCATGCCGAAGCCGTTGGCGAGACCTAGACTGGCTGAATTCGACATGGCACCGAATCCGCTGCTTGAACCGATTGACCGGGCTGTGTCATTGGACCCGGTCGAATTCTCCGGGCTATCAATGTCCATTCCGGCATTGTCAGCTGCGCTCTTACTGTGTCTCCGTTGTCGCTTGGCAGATACTGCGACCGTTCTCGGCAGTGCAGAAGCCCCTGGCCCAGGAGTGGACTTTGGGGGCGCTGCCGCTATAGGCACCACACCCTTCCCGCCCACTGCACCGTTCGCGGATCCTGCGTTGCCGTGGAAGCTAGTCGGGCTGCTTCCAGCAGTGTTGCCTCCCGACGGCCCGCCACTGACTGGAGAGTCGCTGGCATTGACGCTACTGGCGCGGTTTGTCGCTGGGGGTGTCGAAGCCTGGCTGACGATGTTGGTGGCGGAGGAAGAAATGGCGAGCGACGAGTTCTTGCGGGTGTTCGTCCCGGAATTACTGTGCGAAGAAGCATTGACGCTGGCGTTTTTCTTGCCCGATCGCGTGCTTGTACCGCCCACTGGCAAGCTGTTACCAGAACCACGGTTTCGCTTCTTGATGACGTCCGTCTTCAAGCTCAGGGGTCTGACAACACCGTGAAGCTTCAGGAACAGACCGCAGGCGTTGCAGAGTGGCTGACCCTCAGGGTTGCGACGCCAAAGAGGCGTGGTCTGGGTGAAGCAATTCGTGCAGGTAGTGGGAGCGGTTCCATCGGTCGAAGAACTATTCGCACCCTGTAGATTCGTTGACGAGCCTTGCTTGGATCCGTGAGGTGACGACGGTCTGCTGGGGTTCACGGACGAGTATCCAGAGGCGTGCCCGGCCCCGTCTGCTGGTGGAGAATTGGGATTGGATCGTGGCATGCGATCAAACGCACTGCCTCGGTTCACCGCTGGGGTTGACGCAGTCCGTGGCACTTTTTGCCGTCGGTCTCCACCATGTCGGAATGACTGAGATTGACTTCGGCCGAGATTACCGCCTTCCCAGTCGTTGGAGTCCACATAATCTGTTGTCGTCCCACCAATCGTGACCCGCTTGGCAGCAGGCGGCCCCCCTGGATACCGTGCAGCCTGGGTGCTAAACTGTCCAGGCAAGGACGCATCCCACTGCATCGCATTGCCATGTGATGGCATGCCCTCAGCATCAAACTCGGTCGAGGAAAAGTCGTGCGGCATAGTCATGTTGCGATCAGCGAAAGCACCGACATCATCTTCCCCATCATCTGAATCTGGCCCGAAGCTGAACATGCCGTTGCTATCTGGCATCATACTCACGCCAGGAGACCGAACTGAGTGATCTGCAAAGACTTGGGTGGGGTCAATGTGGCCGAACGAGTTACTCGTGGCGAAAGCGGAGGCCGGGTCTGCACCAGAGGTGGTAGGGAACATAGGATTGCCATTGGCCGGATTGTACATGAATTGGTTTGGCATTGAGTTTGCCATGTTGTTTGGGGCTGGTCGGAACGGGTGTGGTCGTTGATGGCGAACGTCCATGGAGCCAAAGTAGAAGGGCTCCTCATTTATGGGATGTGGTGTGGAAACAGCGGATTGGTAGGCCGAGCCTGGCGGTGAATAAAACTCTGTGTTCTGGACGGTCGAAGAGGGTATGGATTGGTTGTTGTACATGTTGCCGAACGCCCCATGGTGCGCCATCGGCGAAGTGCCCGGAGAAAAAGCAAAGTTCTGTTGGAAAGGGCCTGCAGAAGTGATGATGGGATCGCTCTCCATCTGGAAGGTGTCCAGGGGGAATGGCACGCTGGGGTGATTGGGCCCGTTGCCCATGTTGGACGTGTTGGGATGATCGAGTGTGTACTCATGGAAATCACCGTCCCCTTCAAGTCCCCCAATGCCGGAGACGTGAGGCGAGAAGTCGGCGGGTCGTTTGCGAGTCTGAGAAGTGTCAGCTGCGATTGAATCATTGCAGAGAAGAAATCAAATAAGAGATAGAGGCATGATAAGCAGAAGCCCATCCGGTTGTCCTGAACCTGAACAAATGACTTACCCGTCTCTCGTCGATGCTGGTCTTCCTGTGGTGCCTGGTGATGTACCCAAACTCGTGCTGAACATTGGGCGCATGAGCAGGCACTGGAACAGACTGGGGCACGAAATGCGGCAGGGAAGCTTGACGGTGTTTGATGGGGATGGCGGTGATTTGCGAGCGTGCTGGCTTGTCTTCGCCTCGCTTCAGGAGCTCAGGCGAAGGGCTACCGTTGGTGCCGGCTGGGGTAGCGATGTTCTCAGCGACGATGAAGTCGTCGAGGTTCATGGGGTCAGAAGCAGACACATTCTGCTCAGATGATTTTCGCAGCTGTGCGATGCCGCTTGGAGCATTCCCAGCGGATCTTTTGTGAGACAACAACAAGTTAGCACCTTATCGGGGTCGTTCGAATGGCATGGCATGGTGTGGCATTGGAGGTGGGTGACCATGGCTGCCGTTGCGCAGGTACCGGGCCAGATAACCGTACCTGGAAGATTCATCATCCGCGAGCCGCTGCTTGCGCAAACTGGCATGCATCATGCGCCATGTGAGGTTTTCCATGCGCTCCTGGTTGGGTAAGTTGTGCCTCGTCTTGCTGAAGAAGCGCCAGACTTGGGTGGCCAGCGGGTCCTCCTTCCCCAAATCCTCCGGGCTGGTGCTCATCCCTGCGATGCCATCCTGGAATTCGGCGAACGCGTCCGTCTTGGACAAGGTGCCTTGGGCCTTTTCAAAGGTCTTTGAGAGATCAAAGCGGACCTCCTTCAGGCTGCCGCGCATCTCTGCGGTGTTGTTGGGCTTGGTGGTGCTGGTGGCGTTTGTTCTGTGGGCGTTGCTGGGTTTCCCGCTGGCGATAAGTGAGGCGGTACCGGTACCCTTGGCCTTGGTAGGAGCGGAGCGCGCTGACTGCTCCGACTTGATGTCACCGGTGCCGCTGTCGGCGGGCCTTCGTGGGAATCGAAAGTCGTGCTCTGTTGAGGTAGGGCTCATTGAGGTCAAAGGACTCGACGTCGATATGGCAGCCATTTCGTGCAGACGAGTCGAGTCGGCTTTGAACTATTTGCTTCTGGGAGGGGGGTATGGGGTTGGTGAAGAGAGGGAAGCGGGAGGACTTCGGCCAGAATGGGGGGAATCTTGGGACTTGTACCGTCCAAGCAGCGACCAGAGACAAGAGAGGATCCCGGAGGCTCTACCCCACGTTCGGCTGGTCGCACCTGCACACACGCACACCCGCACAGGCTGGCTGGGCTGGCTGGGCTGGCTGGGCTGGCTGGGCTGGCTGGTCTGGCAGTCCTGGTAGTCCTGGTAGCCCTGGTAGTCCTGGTAGCCCTGGTAGCCCTGGTAGCCCTGGCGGTCCTTGTGGCCCTGATGTGTGTGTGGCCTGTCTCTCTGGTCTGCGTGGCCTGGATCTGGTCTGGTCTGGTCCTTGGTCCGGTGGGTGGTAGTGTGTGTGTGTGTGTGTGTGTGTGTGTGTGTGTGTGTGTGTGTATGCGTGCCTCTTCTCTCTCTCTCTCTTTTTTTCTTATTCTTTGCTGCTGCACTCACTAGAGTCTACCGTAGTAGAGTTCTCGAGTCTGGAGAGAACGCACAAGCCGAGCAGCGGTCACCCAGGTCCAAGCAGCAACCTGGTCCGCTGAGGGTGGACTTGCCGCCCTGGCCAACCAAGAGCGGTAATAATAGAGTAGTCGGGACCAAGATGCGATTCAAGAGTCAGTCAGGCACAGCAGCAGGCTAGACTCGGGACTCGCTGGCAGGGGACGAGGGGAAGATCACTCAAGAGCCACACCACAGACAGACAGACAGACAGACAGCAGAGCATGACAAGACACGACACGAGCCGACACGGAACGGCGACTTTTTGATCGATCCTCTTTCTCCCCCCTCTCTCTCTCTGTCCTGCCCTCTTCACGCCTCACACGAGTTCTCAGTCCAGTTTCCATTACTGTTGCTATTACGCCCCCTCGAGAGGAGGGACACACGGTCACAGATTAATGTGCATGCGCATCAGCAGGGCACGGCGCAAAACCGAGTTGCGAAAGCGGTGGTGGTGGTGTTGGTTGTGGAGGTCCATCGGAGCGTCTGATGAAGCCTTCTCCACTTGCTAGCCTCTAGCATCTCGCTCTGCCACTCTGATCCCGGCAGCGCCAGCATCTTGCAGCAGTCCCAGGCCTTTCTTTCGGCTTAACCTGCGAAGGCACACGACTAGGGGTAAATCCTCCTGCGCGGGTGGGTCCCTGCGCACGCGAAGGTGGGCGGGGCCACTTGCGATGCTCAAGAACGAGGACGAGACATTTTGCCTGAAGTACTATTATTCATCGGATGGCTGGCTGGCTGGCTGGGCGGGCGGGCTGGTCAATCGCCTGCAGCCTGACGCACAACGGTGCAGTGGATCGTCCTCTACAGGGGTCCCGTTCAGGCCTTTTTTTAAGGGTCCTCGAGACTTTGCTGCCCCGAGGCATCAAATTGCGGCGATCCAATCCAGTCCTTGATTTTATTTTACTATGTACGAGAGCCGATGCTTGCAGCCGATCGGCTGAACAGAGGTGGAACTGCTGGGTTGGCATGCTTACCGAGATGACCTACAAGAGCTGACAGAAGGACCGATCTGAGGGCATCGCCATCTTCCGCGAGGACGCCATTACCCCTCCCAGGCAAAGCATCATCACCAGCCCTCTCCGGCCCAGTGGGTAAAGTGACGCATCTCGGTCTGTCCCTGGCGCGCTAGGGGCATCTCAGTTTTCCTGGGACGCGAGAAAGGGTTGTCACATACGGTAGACTACCGCGCCAAACAGGCCATCCGACCCCTTGCCGAAATCACCCTTTCTTAATGGGCCGGCGCTGCTAGTGTCTGGAGACAAGGCTTGTTCCTTGTCTGAAAACCGTAGTTCGGCCATGGAATCGTCGACCAGGCTATGTTCAGGTGAAATTGTGCACACGACAGCCCGCTGGAAGATCCAGGCATGTCGCCAAATAACCCGGAGCCGCCTTTCGGGGCATGCTTGCGTGCACCTATGAAGCTAGGAAGAGGACGTCCCGTATGCCCTGCGACGCCGGGCTGGAGTGGGGGCAGTCGAGCACCCGACGGGCATGCCAAATTGTGACTGGTACACAAGAGTCTATAACAATACAGTCAGACAGTCTAGAATCAAGGTCGCATCATCCATCATCCTGGCACCTTCAGCAGGAGTCCATGTCAAGATGCGGTGCAGGGCCGTACGTACGTACGTACATACATACGGGAGAGTGGGCATTGCTTGCTCATCAGCTGCGGGTGGGAAAGCCTCGTGCACACAGAGTCAGTCCCTCGGTGTTATTAGGGATGTGAAGAGGCGGACATGGTGTGAGGCTTTGGGGCTAGTGATGCGGACAGGGTTGGCAGCGTGGGGTTCTTCCTGCAACCATGGTTGAAGGAGGTCGTGTGTAGTCGGTACCGGCAAGGCCAGGCACGAGTGGATGGGCCGTGATCGGCAAGGATGGCTTGCTCCGTGCGAGAAGCTGCGACAGCAACGCCTGCGGGTAGACTGCCATACCGTGACCGTAGCGGTGGTACTACGTGCTACGTATAGCAGACTATAGTACCCTGTACATCGTAGTAGTGGCAGGCGTGCGGCTGCTGTGGCTTTTGCTTTGCTCACGCATCGGCGTCGCTGGGCGCGGATCGGGGCCCCTTTCAAAGTCGGTCTTGGTGAGCGCAGTTGTCGGCATGCTCATTCGTTCAACGAGGCCGAGTCCCGCCGTGCCCGCACGGTTCATCCGGCATCTCTGGAGCGTGTTGGGCCTGATGAGGACCACACCAGATCTGAGGCGATGGGTCGCGCACGTACATATCTCTTTTTGGTTGACTCGTTTACCGTTGTCATTTGATACCAAGTGAGACTATGTGGAGCAGCTCGTGTCCCCTGCCTGGCTTAGGAAGTGGGAAAAAACTGGGAAGCCGTGGCATCTGTTCTTAAACCCACGAGATTCCCGGACTGCAGAGTCCCAGAGTCCCAGCGGCCTCCACCATAGTGACGGTTCTTGTAGGATCAGACACGTGAGGCCGTTGCCCTGTCAGTAGTGAGAGCAATGTGAGTTCCTGCGACGAGGCGACATTACAGCAGGCGAGAGAGGCACGCTTCACCTGGGGCGGCTGAAGTCTCTCCACTCGCCATGGTAGATCCACGGAAGTTGGCCGGTGACTCCGCGGCGGGTGGAAACAGTTGACGGCGCTGTCTACTGAGGATGGACCCTTGCACGTGCCTTGAATTCCGCATTCCCTCCAGCTCCTCGGCTTCTTGGGAAATCCCATTTCTGACATCAACAAGTAAGGTCTGGCAAGCGATCAAATGTGGGCTGTCCATGTGGCGTCCACATCGCAATCTAGTCTAAGCTAGTAAATGTCAGTCATCAACGGCACTGCGGAAGGTCAACGTTGCTTCCACGGCAGCCCGGCCGGAACATTGTAGTAGACTATAGTATGTACGCATAGTCTTGTTCCCTGCCTGTAGCCAGTCACCTGCTGGTTCGTGCTGCTCTGATGTGGTTGTGGTCCTCCATAATCGGAGGCGAGAAGGAGCGGGAGCCATGTGGATTCTGACCCAGAAGGGGTGCTTTTGAAGCGAAGCGAAGCGATGGGGATACCAGACAGTGTGCCACGGCGCTTATTAGCTGCACATAGGGTCGCGGCTGTCGGAAAGCAATCCGTGATGAGAAGGCACTGGATCTTCTTTTTTCCCCTTCGCTTGTTAGTATGCAGGAGAGGATGTGTGGCCAGTGGGGGCCCTCTAAGTGCAATGTCTACGGTCGGTCGAAGCCTTCTCGCTCAGGCTTTCGAGTTGTGGGATCGGGGGAGGTACTCTTAATCACGATACTTTGTGCCGCGCAGTAGACGAAAGGTGGTCTCCAGGCCAATGTGTCGGGCAGATGTCGTCAGTCTCTCGGGAGGGACTGGATCGGATTGGTGGATCTTCTTGAGCTTCCTGCAGCGCGACGACGGCGACGGCCATACAAGCAAAAAAAAAAAAAAAAGCTACAGAATCTATCCATGCTCTGTGGATCTGTCACCCTCGTCCTCTGTCGGAGCTGGAGAATGGGGTTAAGCCGCCCCGAGGGAGACGGCTGACTGCTGCTGCAACACTGCGGCTACAGTAGGAGGCTGGCGGTGGTGGTCTGTGATCCGGGGCCTGACAGGCGGACTGTACCACTGTAGTCATAATATACCGTGGTCCGTGGGAGCGGACAGGCAGACAGGTGGGAGTGTTCGTCTGTGCTCGAAACCCCACACCCCACCGCCCACGCCTACGCCCAAAGCTGGCACCCTTGCCCACACCCATGCCCACACCCATGCCCACACCCACAACACCCACACACAGGCCACACCAGTTGACCAACATCCACATCCGCGTCCACATCCGCGTCCACATCCGCATCCGCACCCTTTCCATTGGACTCCTCCCCTTTTTGCAAGCTGGACGACGTATGTACACCACGGCATAATGATCACTGGACCTTCCTTCCCACGAACTCCCAACTCCCGCCCGCGGCTGGGGTTCTAGACCATCCTCTCCATCCCGCGCGGGCGCTGGCAAGTGCTCATCCGTCCTGTCACACCACACACTCTCTCACACTTATTACAGTACACACGCGCACTCTCCGTCCTCGATGAATGCACCAGATCCAGATGACAACGTCATGGGCGCCAACCGTCAGCAAATCAAGAGCCATGAGGTCCAGCTGCCAGCTGGAGGACCGCCGCAACATGTCCAGATGCACACTGACATGCCACACACACTAGCTCCATCAAGCTGGCGCCAGCTGCGCGGGCTGCTTTCGACCTGGTTACCAGAGCCATCATGTCTGGCTCGTCCAGTGGTGCTCTTCGTCCTGTCAGCCAGCCCAGCCGTCCGGACTCGAGTGGGTGCTGGGGCCAGTCCAGTCCAGGCCCTGTCTCTCAGATCGCCCCAAAGTACCGGATACGCAAATGCACCAACCTCCGTCCGACAGGGGTCTAAATTGTCGCCTTCACACCTATAATATACGGAGGTCCCTTCCATAAGTCTTTTTACCAAGGAGCAGGGGCCCCTGCAGGGTCTATCCATATTGCTATAGTAATTACTGGGAAAACAAGATATTCCAGTTAGGCCTATTGCTATCTATTAGCAGAAGTATATAGCTGCCGCCCGCGCTAGCCGCTTAAATTTAGCTTAAATACTATTATCGCTAACTTTATCGCTACTGCCTATCTAGCTGCCATAAGCCCTATATATACTTATTAACGCTAAAAACTCCTTATTAGCTATTTTATTCCTTCCCTTAAAATACTTATTGCTACTGCTATAAGCGATAATCTGCTTAATATACTATAATATCCTCTCGATAAATATATATAATCGCTTTATCTCGAAAGCTTTCTATTTTTTCCGCTATATCTTCTTTATTTCCTTATAATTCTTTAAAGCCCTATAATAAGTAATATACCTTTTTATCTTTAGCTAAATTAGTTTAATTATATTTAAATCTAGCGAATTATTATACTATAGTAATTATTAAATTTAATAAAAGTTAAAAACCTTATTTTATATAAAATATAAATAATATAGCGCTTTATCCTTTTATATAATTACTTTTAGCCCTATTTTCTTTATAAATAAAATTAACTTTTTAAAAAAAATCTTTTATTAATAGCAATATTAGTTAATCCTATTACCGCTTAATTTATAAGTTAACTCGCTTATCTTCTTATATTATCGCTACCTTTAATAATAAGCTATTTATAAGTTTTCCACTTATACTTTTATATACCATTTAACCTTACTTTTTTCTTATTCCGCTTATATAAGTAGTTTTCTTATAATATTTAAAGCTTTTAAAGCTTTATCTACTGCTTTTCTCTTTATAATAGTTTTAAAGCGCTAAATATAATAAGGGTCCTTCTTATTATATAAAAAATATATTTAAAATATAAATTTTAAATACCCTTTTTATTATTTATAAATTACACTTTTTAATACTTATTAATCGCTTTTCTTTTAAACTTAAAGATTATCTCGCTATATATATAAAATAATTATAGTTTTATTACTTTAAATTATTTATTTTTAATTCTTAAAAGTTTAATAATAATACTTTAAATATTATTTTAAATATACCTTATATATATTTTTAAAAAGGCCTAGTTTTCTTATAAGCTTTATTTTTATTAGCTTAGCTGCTTTAAAAACTTACTAAATAATAATAATACTAATATAATTACCTAATTAATTAGCGATAGCCTTATAAGTAAGCTTTCTGCTATTATAATTTATTTAAATAATTTTAAAAATCTCCTTTTTTTTATTATTCTTTTTAGAAAGGCGCTTTAAGTATTAGCTATTCTTAATATAGTAATTAAGAATTAAGATAGGCTTAGCATTAGGGTTAAAACCTCGTTTAAAGGCTTTCTTTTACTAATATCTTTATATTTCTATAGAAATACTAGTATAGTTATAGATTTAGGTATTATTATAGCTTAAAGCTAAATAAATAAAAACTTATAAATAAGTTATAATCTTATACTTTATTATAAATAAAAATATTATACGGGCTATTATAAAGGTAAGGGATAAGGAATAATAAGAAGAGAGAGTATTATTCTAACTAGATCTTAGCAGAAATCCGCTTTCCCTTCTTAATTACTAATAAAAGTAGAACGCCGAAAAGCGCTAAACCCTGCAGAATCGATACCCCTGCTCCTTAGCAAAAAGACTTATGGAAGGGACCTCTATATTACGCTGTATCCATACAGTACTACGTCAGCTAGGGTGGTATGCTATGGTATATGATTAAACCCCCACGGCAGTAGGAAGCCTGTTTAGTCCTCTGAATGAGAGATCATAAAACCACACTGTAACAGCATCGCAGCGGCATCTTTCGCTTTCCTCCTTGGTCTTGCCGCCTACAGGCAAGGGGGCAGCTGACTTTACACGCGTTCACGCGTTCCAAAATTCAGCGTCGCATGTCTTTCCATTTTCCCGTCGCATCTTACTCCGAGTCATCCCGATCTATTCCTGCACGGTGGTGGGCTTGTCTAGCCGGCACTTCCCAGCTTCGGCTTCAGCGACCAGCCGCCTCGAAACTTGATTGGGCAATGGCTGTTACCTTAGTACTCCCTCACTCTGAATGACACCCTGTCCCATCTCGGGGCCTTGGGGAAATTGGCCGAGATCAGTCTCCTCTGCGCAGGCAGGCAGGCGGGCGGGCGGGCGGGCGGGCAGCCAGCTAATAAGCATTGGAATGCACACGGCCACAGGTGTGAAGGACCTGACATGGCGTCAGTAACCCTGCGATGGAAACACGACATGAAAGTAGTGGTGTCGTACAACCTTGCTGCGTCGTACAGGAGCGCGTCGGTATCTGGCAAGCATGTGAAGTCGTCCTGTCCAGCATGTGTGTTTCGCTATCCAACTTCTTCCGGCAAACATCAATGTCGTCGGGCTGGCCCCAGCGCAACAGCCCTGTCTAATTTCATCCCACCCACAAACAAATCCTCACGTGCAGTTTCAGGGCAAGGAGGTGGCAACCGTCATTCGGCCCGCTGGTGCACACGGTTGCTTGTATCCCTACTACCGCGACGTTACGGCCTGTGATCTACACAGCTGGATTGCCATCGCGTTTGAAGGTAGTGGGCCTTGTCTTTACCAAACAGCCAACATGCTCGCTCACCTTTGAAGAGCCGTGGAGCCTCAGCTCGAGTAAGTACTGTGTTAAGTGCTGCGCATGCAGGTGTTGCTGAATGCGGCGCCTTCTACGATGGACTGTACTCTGTATGGAGTTCTCGAACCGCAGCACGGATCACCCTTGCAGCACAGTGTTCGACATCCAACCCACCGGCCTGCAGCTGGTCTCCATTTTCACCGGACGACCGAGCGCCTGGGCAAGATGTGCTCGCCCGGGGGCCATGCCAGCCTCTCGGGTCCAACACATTTGTAACCAGCCGATCGGAAAGCCCGCGTTGTAGCTCTCAGGTTGTGGGCAGTGTGATATTGAGAGTCATCTGTAAGAGGACCATTGATCTGGATTCTCCCAATGCTGGCATGGCGTCCCGCAGAGTTGGCCAGGCCCCTCATGCAACCGCCTGGTTGCCAAACCGAGTCGCATGCGACGCGAAGTTGTTCACGGCGCAATTTGCTCTTTCAGGGTAGCCATTCGCCGGTGCCCTCTTTGGTTGCAGCACCGTTTTGCCGCCACTAGCTTAACACAAGTGGTTCCGGCACAACCCTGAACACGAACAAAGGCTCCACCACCACGCCACGGCCGGGCCGCTTTCTGACGCTGGAAGCAACGACTCGACGCTGTCCCTTCGATGCCGTTCTCGGCTTCCAGAACGGCATGCGCATCCTGCAAAGAATGATGAAATGGCCGACAGCCCAACCACGAGCCACGGCGGATCCACGGTGTTCCCTGAAATACGCTCACAATCTAGGTACGGGTTCGTCCGAGCTGAGCAGTCGTTTGTGCAAGTCGATTGGACTGCTTCTGCCGTTCAGGGTCTAAGTGACGGCAGTCCACCAGGGGGCCACTTGAGCATGTTGAAGCGCTTGTTGAACCAATTTACATGTGACTGTCGGAGCTTGCGTGGCCCCCAAGCTCTTCACTAATAAATCACTCATCTCCTGGCGCCTTTGTCGTCAAGGGATTGGAACTTTTCTGGCTAGATTTGAACGGCTCTTTCTGTGGGCACTGCTGACAAACATGGCGGTTCCCTAGGCACCATAGGGATGATCCTCGTGGGTTCCCGGATCTGTCAAGGTCCCCCCTCTCAAGTCTCACCGTTAATCGTCTCTTGGAGAAGCAGGCGGTGAAAACCTCCGGGCAGACTGGGCGGCAGATTGCTTGATCCAGGCATTGAGCCGCCTGAAGCGCAACAATATTCTGACACTTGATCCATCGGGCCATTACTCCGTGCCAACAAAGTCGGTCACCCTCAATTTAAGCCGGGGCTGCACCTACCTAGGCCGGGCTTCTTCAATCGGCATACCGATGATGGGGCTGACTCGCCCACTTTTCTTTCCTAGCCCGCTCTATCCGGCCGCTATTGTTTTGCACGGGAGGACAGTCTCACGGTTATTGCACCGGCATGGACGTCTTCTGCCGTGTTGTCAGCGTTGGAAGGGTTGGGCGTGTCGCTGCCTTTCGATGACCGACACTTTAGCTCTGGTCCTTTTACATCCCCAACCTCGTGACGCCCTGTTCGGCAATACCGCACCAATGAACACAGATGGTCGGCACCAAATCATGATCGCGGAGAGACAAATTTAGGTGAGCCAATCGAAGTTGAATCCAGGCGTGGGGGTCCGCAGCCGGCTTGCAGGAACCCCTCGTCCACCCTCCGAGTATCGAACTGTCGGGGCGATCGCCCGGCCTCCGCGATTCTCAGAATGCGCAACATTGCCGTCGGATCTCGCTAGAAAAAGGGAGGCATGAAGACTGGAGATGTTCGAGCAGGCTATCGTTTCAACAGCATGCAAGATGGCGGGTATTTGGCCCTTCGTCGTAAAGATATTCATTCGGCCGCGAAATGATTCCCTCTCTTATTCCTTATGCATTCAACACTCCCACTGACACAGCCCCAGGTCGAGCCCTTGGGCGCGGCGGGGTTGTGTTGCACACGCGACATCATGGACCGGTCAGGACAGGTCTCCGTGAGTATTGTTGGCGTCGGGTCGTGTCCCTGGCATGATTCTGCAGCTTAGTGGTTGACGTCGCATCCATAGTCGTCGACAAGGTTCGCCGAGTCCGAGGTCCTTGGTCCGTATTCGTCGTGTTGAAGCTTGAAACAGGTTTGTGCCTGGCTGTATGCATTTCTACTCCCACCAGAGCGTTGGGACTGAACCAACTTCTGGGTAATGGGAGGAAAGAGAGGCAGGAGCCAGCCTTTATGCAAAGCAGAAATAAAAGAGACTTGTATTCCCCAGCCTCGCTCTCAGCCCATCAACCCCCAGGGGGCCAAGGCTTCCTTATCTCTGGCCGACCAGAGCCTACCTTAGCTGTCTACGTGTAGCTCCACTGGAGAACAGCAGAACCCAGCGCCGATCCGGCAGGTCACCTCAGCTTCTAACCCGCAAAGAGGAATGAATTTGCTTGTGCAATTGGGGCTGATACTGATGCGCATGATACCGAGAGAGAACTGCCACGTTTTAATCAAGATATGAGGTTGATAGACGACTTGTGTGTGTCTGACCTTCCGGATGGGAGTAGACCCCATGCGCGTCGTCGGCACATCGAACAGCACAACGCGACTCCCTTTGAAGTTTCGAAGTCTCCATCAGCCGGAGTAGTATTCAAATTAATATCTTGCGAGATATGAGTCTCTCAGATAACCATTCCCACATATCGGCACCTTCTAGATTGAGGTGGCCCGGTGGCTGATCGACCTCGAAGAGATGGCGTTGGCTCTTCTCCGTGGGCAATCTCTATGCACACGTGCCCATACATGCTCCCACAGAGATTGATTGCCCTACGAACCTCTAATGGCCAGCCAGCCCCGACTCCTGCCTTGACGATCTCAATTGCCTTCCAGGCTCGGGCGCGATAGCACAGTAATCTATGTAGACAGCAAGAGACGTTTTAGGGCGCCCGAGGCTGATGTTCTACAGGTGCAGCTGACGCCACATGTACGGTATCGATTTGCCCTTGCCTCCTGCTCAGGCTCCCTTATCTCTGTCCCTTTCTGTTCTTGTCTCACCGGTCATGAAGATCCTTGCATTTTACAGGATGTCATCAAGTGTGAGACCTGCAGACGCGACATTGTTTTCCGAGAGGCAGTGGAACTCGGGGGCCGTTGCCAGAGATAAAAGGGCGGCAATATCTTCCAGGCGACACAAACTGCAGCCCGTTCCCTCTGACACCCCATTCTCCTTCACAATGAGATGAAATCTATCTGTACTGCGTGTGTGCGTACGTGACTATGCGTCTGTACTTGATACAATGTACAATACAACTGCAATGACGGTGCCGGCCAAGCGGCTGATTGCCCCAATTTTTGAGGCTCTCATTGCACAACATTCGTTATCTCTGCCAGTGGGCACTCCGTGGATGTCGTTATCTCTTGTGCGGATGATGAATGCATTTGCGTGACTCGCCGGGGCTCACATAAGATGATTTCACGTACCTACTCTTTTTTTTAAAAAAAAATGTCCTCCTTCTCTGCTGTTGCCCCAACCACTCTCTGTGCGTCCTCTTTTGGCCCATGGCCACGCGAATTCGCTGTAAGGCTGGATGAGAGCGGAGAGCAGTGAGTGCTATGCTCCATCCATATCATGGACAGAACGGCCCTTTTCCTCGAGTCAAATTCCACGCACACGACACAATTACCTTGGCAGGGACTGAATAGAGCCATGAGTGTGGCCGTTTTCAACCCGGTCCTTTGTTGGGTTGGTGGGCAGTCGATTGGAAGGACGGCTTTGTCCACGACAACACTCTTCTGGTGACTGGGCGGACAGCACTTGAGAGAAGCCTCATGATGTCAAGCCCAAGCATTGGACCCGGGATGCTTTGGTCCTGGATTGCTGCTCCTGGTGATGGCATCGAAAAATGAAGGCACGGTGGGGTGGCGGTTCCTGCCGACATGCTTGGCTATCGTTCTTTCTCTGGTCGGCACTGCAGAAGGTCATGCCTCGGGCGACGACTTGACAGCCCAAGTCACGACCACAACAACCCTGTTGTTGACACGGACGATCACGATACAGGTCTCCAAGCCGACTGCGCTTCAGAGCGAGGAGATGAAGAACGGTGAAGTATATATTGTCCAAGGTTGCTTTGGACAGGATGGGCCAAGTGACGTTGGGAATATGCTGGGCTCCGATTTCACGGTCCGCAACGCCACGGGGAAAGATGGAATGTCACTGTCGATGTGCCTGGGCCTCTGCGGGTCGCCGGCAACCCCTGAGATCGAGCAGCCAGATGGACAACACCCCTCCTTGTATGTTGGCCTATCAGACGGAAAGTAAGTACTATGTCCCCTTCTCGTCGTGACAGACAGCGGAACTAATCACCCGGCCACGTTCATAGAGCTTGTTATTGCGGGGCATCCCTAAACTCGACTGCCAAAGAGGTCCAAGCCATGAATTGCACCATGCCATGCGCCGGCAACAACGCCGTGGCATGCGGAGGCAGCGGCTTCATGTTGATCTACAAGCTCTCAACGCAGCCCGAACCCGCGAAAAAGCCCGGCGATGGGCCCTACGACGATGGCGCAGGCAGCAAAGCGAAACCAGGCGTGACAGCAGGGATCGCACTAGGGAGCATTTCCGGCTTCGGGATGCTTCTGCTCCTCATCTTCTACGGCGCCAAAATTTACAAGAGGAGGAGACAACGGCAAGCAAGCGGCAGTGACCGACACGATCCGGGGGCGGGAGAAGGGGATGACTCCAGCGTCACGGCACCTGCGAGGGACGCGGCCAGCCTTGGAAACGCCAGCCGGGTCGACTTAAGGAGAGTCAGCCCCATGGTTCTGGACTTTTCAGCGCTCGACGGGAATGGGCGTGCTTCGAATGCGGGACGGCCAAAGGAGATCATTGCCGCTTCTACTGGCGCAGACTGGAGGATGGGCAGCCCCGACACACCGAAAGGCCCGGCACCGAGACTTGCCCCGAACGCGACCGGGAACGAAGCCTGGGACAACATCCCCGACACGCCCATGATACTGGTGCAACACCCCGAGAGTGTCGCGCAGAACCCCGGCCTGGGCGAGAGGGCTTGGCACCGCCGGCGCCTGTCGACGCCACTCCCCCCCGCGGGGTACGACGGCAGCGGCAGCACTACCGGAAGCGGAGGGCCGAGGGAGGCGTGCGAGCCAGTGTCGCAAGGCCCCGGGGGTGGAGACTTGAATGCATGGGAGGACCCTTGGGGCTCGCTCGTGCCCGCGCCGCTGACTCTGCCGCCGCTTAACCGAGATGTGGACGGCGCCTCGACCCCGCCTGAGGAGGACGGAGGGCCGCTGAGCCCGAGGTGGACACTGTGGACTTTACCGTCCGATCCCTCGCTGTCGGAGTCCTCGTCTGGGAACAGTGTAGGCAGGGGGGCAAAGACGGGCAAGAAGAAATGAATGGGGTTGTACTTGACTAAGTCCCTGTGCTTTACGCAGAATTAGTGTATAAAGCCCCATCAGGAGATGCCTTCCGAGATTGTGATGGGATTGACTGGATGGTGTCCATGTCTTGACCGTCCGACGTCCTGTAATTTCTTTCATGGACACGATGCATCCTCCAATCCTTCGTGCAAGTAGGGTTCCACCCCTTTCAATTTTGTGGAGGCCCCCATCCCGTGTTTGAGTATGACCGCAAGAAACGCGAGCCGTGACAGTCCTGAGCAGGGCGTGGCTCCACCTGTGCTTCTTCTTCTTCATCTTCTTCACCGTGGGTGAGCCATGGGTCCATTGCACGATGAAATTGTAAGAGAACCTTCAAATTCTCCTTATCCTGGACAAAGCATTTGAGCCCCATGGTGATTCGTCGGCAGCTCGTGGCTGGGGCTGGCCGTGTTCCTGCGACTACATTCACACAAACACGAAGCAGACGATTGGTCCCGCTCTGGCATTATTCACAAAGTATCCAGTCTCTCCTTTTTCTAAGGTATATATAATATTATATATATATTATAAAAAAAAAGCCGCGGAGGAAATGCCAGGGGCCGATGTGCGGCAAGAAAGCGCCTTCATCAGCTGCAAGATCAACAAGCATTTCGCTTGTCTGGTCGACTGATACGCACATCGATTGCCTGGGGTTTTGATCTCAGTAGAGCTGACCGAGACCGCGAGCGCACCATGGAAGGATACGAGGGGCGCGCGTGGCCCAACTTTTCAAACGTGATATACAAAGATATGGGGAGTGTAAAGTCCAAGTCCATGGTGTGCTCAGGAGACTCGATGTTCTCTTCAGCTCTTGATAAGACGGAATTGTACATGTGTGATTATTTTTCTCAGTTTCCGTTTCCTGCTGAGACGAAGGGCAGGGAGGAGATTTAGCTTGTCTCCCTCGTTCACGAAGAGAAAGCATGAGTAGTTCACGTTTCGAATACTGATTATTATCTGGCACTCATGGCCATCTGGAACTTCGTTACCTTGAAAGTTGCTGATTGTAGCTGTCAACTTTCAAACTCGTCTTGTGAGACAACGAGCAGATCCGGTTGTCCATCCGCAGACTTTTCTCCTTGCTCTCACTAGCAGTACTTTCTCTGGTAGTACTTGCTGACCTTGACACTCTTCAGCTCTTTCTCGTAGAAGCCAGCTGTGTACAGCTCGTTGAGCGTACCCGCGTGACCGTTTCCCACGAAGACCCCGCTCATGAGCATAGTCCACTCGACCGTGCCACTTTCCTCGCAGACGATGACATCGAAGGTCAGATCATGCTCCTCCATGGTGTCAAAGACTTAAATTCTGTCAGTAAACTGGTGAAAAGTTGCCTTCGGTTTTGCGTAGAAGAAGAACATCTGCCGAGTCAACTTACTCTTCTTCGCAGCAGCCTGAAGGACCGCGGCCTGACCCTCTTGCAGCTTCGAAACCTTGCCGGCAGCCGTGTGGCCGGCCTCATATGGAGCCTCGTCCTTCTGCAGCAAGTTCGCGTCAGCTTTGGACAGCAGACAGGTCGTTCTCGTGGAGCCGCTCACCGAAGCATTCTTCGCTAGCGCGCCCTCCCACTCGCGACAGACCTCAGCCATCGCCGAGAGCTTGACGCGAAGCTTATCAGCCCGCCACATGTCTGCTTCTTCCAAAATTCGGGTGTTTTTCGAGTGTGCTGGGTAGTCCAGTAGGACCTGCAGGCGGCCCTGTCCGTCCTTGCTGCGTTGGGTCTGGGTCGACTGGTCGGAGCACGCGGATGTCGAGGTCATACTGGGGAGCGACCAGAAGCTTGCGCTGCGGTGGACGTCGGAGCCGGGCTCGAAGGGGTAAGTCATTGACGTGGATTCTTTCTTGGGTGGCATCGTGGCGGTGGAGGAAGGGAAGCAGTAGGGCCGGTAAGAACAGCCGGGCTTAAATACGGTTCGAGGGGGCTTGTGGCTGCTTTCTTGTAACAATAGGGAAGAGCGTTTAAGAATGAGAACCTATCAATGCAGAGAGAGACCGCGATGAAAGCAGGAACCTCGCGATGGGAGATAGGAGCCTGTAAAAGTCTGTACTGGATGAAAAGCTTCACAGGGAGAGTTGCACCCAGCTTGGTTGTGGAGTGAGCACGAGCGCGTTGGAGATGAAGTAAACAGCCATGTCAGTGTCTCTCTAGCAGAGCGACCAGCATGTGAACATCGGTATGAAATGATCAAAGGTGAGTGGTTGGCTGCTACCTAGCAAAGGCCAGAAGATTGTGATTGAATTAGTTGCCGCTCAGGAGTTTCTCCACGGCCCACTTCACAGAGAAGTTTCTGAGGTCTGAATAGTGCTGCCCGACGCCAACAAATAGCACAGGCACATTTGTTGCGTGTACCAGGCTCACCAGTGTGCCAACCATATCCCCCACGGTGTCGCACTTCGAGATGATGAATCCATCAAGGGTTCGCACCGATCCAAATGCCGCGTTGAAGTTGCGGGCTTGGGCAACAGAATCCGTTCCGACAAGAGCCTCGCCAACCATGAGGATCTTGTCGGGCTGCGCAAACTTGGCGAACTTCTCCAGCGAGGACATGAGTCGCTGATCGTTGTGCCGCCTCCCAGCGGTATCGATCAGCACGACATCGTAGCCCTGCTGACTAGCAAACTGCACGGCGTCCCTTGCGACAGTAGCCGCGTCCTTGCCGTAGCCTTTTTGGTACAGCTCCACCTCGCCACCCTCACGCGCGGTCAGCTCCTTCAGGTTACGCACATGCACACCTAGCTGCTCGACCGCTCCAGACCGGAAGGTGTCGCCTGCAGCAATGAGCACTTTGTACTTGTTCTGCAGCAGGAAGAAGCAGATCTTGGACAGGTTCGTGGACTTGCCCACGCCGTTGACACCGACAATGGACATGACATACGGCCTGGCCTTGCGCATCGACGTCGCAGATGGCGATGTGATGGAGTCGATCTCGCGAAGAAGATCCATAGACGACGTTGGGGTCAGCATCTTGGTAAGCGATGCCTCCATTGCCGTCTGTATGCGCGTGCTGATGCTCTCAAAGCTCCCAGTAGTGACCCCGATCAGCTCCTTCTCGACGCCTTCACAGAGTCGAACTGCAGCCTCTCTAGCCACATTCTTGCGGAGCAAATGATCCTCCATGCCCTTCATCGCCTTGTCCAGGTCCTCTTTGGTCAGCTTCTTGCCGCCAACAACGTTACGGAACAGGCCGCTGATGGCGCTGAGCCCGGTACCCACCAGACCACCGTTCGCGGTCTGGGTGCTGGATGCTGTCTTCTTGGCTTCCGCGTCGGCGAGGATCGAGTGTACCTCATCGCCAAGGTCTCTCAGCACAAACTTTCCCTTGGTAGTTGAGCCCCATGTTGAAGAGTCAACCTCCTCAAGCGCCGAGGACCGTCCGACAGCCACGTCACCTGTGTCACCAGAGTAATCGAGCTTCATGTCAGGATCCTCCTCGAGGGGCAGTCCGTCGTCGTCCCACTTGCGACCCTTCTTGGCCTGCTTTGCCGCACCCTTGGCCTTGCGCGATACAGTCTCGTCTCCAGACGCAGGGGCAGAGTTGTTGCGGTTTACCGCCTTGCGGGCTCGTCTCGACAGCTTCGCTGCTGGGCTTGCGTCGCTACCGAGTGCAGCATTGTTCGCAGGGGTTGCAGGCCGAGAGGTCACAGGTGTGGACTCGACGGAAGCGGCGATCTCGGGGGATGGAGGGTCGTCGCCCTCTTTGCCAGATACAACATCCTTCTCTTTGGTAGCGCTGACCGGCTGAGGTTGGACAGATCGCTTCTCGCTGAGTTGCTCGAGCTCCTGAATCTGCTGGTCGAAGTACTTGTCGAACTGGCTGCACTCGACTTGCGTCGTGTTCGGCTTTGTCAATTGATCACCGTACAGCTGGACAAAGATGGTCTTGATATTGTCGACAAGCTTGTCTATCCAGGAGAGGTGGAGCAAGGATCTGTAGACAGCTACAAAGATTATGCCGAGCTCCTTGACCATGGTCCATCGCAGGGTGTGCTGCTCCGTCTTGTAAGGCGCATTGGTGGCTGCGGAGTTGTTTGCCTTGACAAAGCTAGATACGCCCTTCTCCTCAACAAATACATCTGTTATGAAATTGTTGATGACCGAGGGCTTGACTGGCGCCCACTTCCGGGACCATATTACCACGCCCGCGGTGGTGACGATTTCGAAGGTGTCCAGCATGGTGACTCGGGGGAATGCTTTACTCGGATTCTATCGGGCAAGGGCAGCTGGTCGGGTAATAACAGGAGCAAGTTGGGTGCTTATCAAAGAGTTGAGCTGAGTTGAGCTGAGGTGGGGGCGAGTCGAGGACGAGGTGGAAGGGAGAAACGGACTCGACACTGTTGGAACAGAGAGAGGCACTTGATGTGCTGGCGCTGGCGCGGTCAATAGGCGCTGGGTATCGGACTGCCCGTCTGCGGCGCGACAAGACGGCGCATCTCAATCTTATCGATATCTTGGTGGGCCACCGCCTGGGTACTGGCGTGCTTCGGTACCTGTGTCCCGGGCTCTAGTGGCCCAGTGGCAGTGGCAGGCTGGGTGCGGTTATGTAAGCGCGCGTCGCAACGTAAATGACAGCATGGGCTTTCGCGGCCTTGGCTGCCCTGTCCTTCAGGGGTCGAGCTTTGTCTGTCCATGGTTGAGAAGCTAGAACTACTCGACCCAAGCCGCCTTTGGAACTCCATAGCTGGCGTCTTGCCTTGACCACGTCTTGACAACATTTCGCGCCGCCCACCGACCGCAGTCCACGCCCATTTCCTGTCGCTCAACCCAGATTCGGATCTTCAGTTTCAGTGATCGAATCCGCCTACCACGCCGTTGATTGGCACGACACGACAGCACGCCCACGATGCAGCGACCCCAGGCATACGGCCAGTCGCCGCCTCTCCACCACCCCGTACCACAACACGTCTCGACCGTGCCCCAGCTGAGATCACCACCTCCACCTCTACCAACCGGCTCCCAGCCACAGTCGCAGAACTATGGCAACCCCTATCAGGCCCAACAAGGCGGCCCGCCTAATGGCAGCTCGCTCGGCCAGTACGGCAATTTCATGAACGATCCCACAGCCCAGTTCGCCGCGCAGTTTGGCCAGACTGCCTTCAAGCACGGACAGGAATATCTCGAACAAAACGTGAGTCGCACAGCATGGCACTCGAGACCTTTGAGCCCGGCGCATAGCGTGGAACAGGCTGTCACATGTCTTGCGTCTTTTGGTGACGAGTTGCTAACCCCCATGTCCATGTGACAGGTCAACCGCTACTTCAACTATCCCGCCCTCAAGCACTACTTTAACGTCACCAACAGCTACGTGATAAACAAGCTCTTCCTGGTCCTCTTCCCATGGAGGCACAAGCCTTGGTCGCGCAAGCAAGCAGTCGGCCCCAACGGCCAGGAAGGCTGGTACCTCCCGCCCCGCGACGATGTTAACAGCCCGGACATGTATATTCCCGTCATGTCGATCGTCACCTATATCCTCCTATCGACGCTCCTCGCCGGTCTCCGCGGACAGTTCCAACCTGAGCTGCTCGGATCCAAAGCCGCGACTGGCCTGATTGTGGTCATGGCCGAGATCCTAGGCTTGAAGGTCGGGTCCTACATCCTCAGTATCTCCAACTCGTCGCAGTTGCTGGACCTGGTCGCGTACTCGGGGTACAAGTTCGTTGGAATCATCGTGACCATCGCCGTGGCCGAGATCGTCAATGGTGGCAAGGGCACCGGTGGCTGGGTCGGCTGGGGCGTCTTCATCTACACTTTCCTGGCCAACTCGCTCTTCCTCATGCGGTCGCTCAAGTATGTCTTGCTGCCTGAGAACAATGGCGATCCCCGGAGTGGAATGCAGACGGACTCGAGGGCAAAGAGGAACCAGCGCACGCAGTTCCTGTTCTTCTACTCGTACGTCGTACAACTGGTGTTGATGTGGATTTTGTGCAGGGCTTAGGGGAGTGTAGAGTATTGGATGTCTTTGTCATGACATAATGAACTGTGGCATGGGGAGTTTGGGCGAGGACACCGGCAAAAATTGGTATTGGCATAATGTACCGACGCATTTGAATTGTAACACTAGTGAGCTTTAAGCGGTCCAGTTTCAATGGACGAAGGCAAACTCACCATACTCTCACTCAGATGCGACTGGGCGTTGTTTTAGACCAGGACCCAAGCCATCAGTGCTTTCAACGGGCGGGCTTTGAGCGAAGTCCTCTTAGAGCCATAAAACCCACAGGCTCACATGTGAAGTGGTTTTTGCGACACAGAGACGCCTCAACTGCCAACACGTGCTGATGCCAAGCTTCAAATCCAACCGATGGCTACACCAACAGTCATCCTCCAAGTGCCAAGCGCTGCCTAGGTAGTTGTTTTCACCAACAGCCAACAGCCGCTAATGTTGAGTGCTGCCTTACTGCATGCTGTTGCGAGTAGCGAGCAACCAACACTGCTCCACAGTGACACAAACTAACACCAAGGCCCCTGCATGTGTCGAGTTGAGTTAGGAGCCAATTACCCCACAAGCAGTTGAAACCGGAGCACAAATACTGACGAGAGCCTGCCCGCCACAAAGCTTGTGCTCATCAAGTTAAACCCCACAATATTCCAGCCCTTCACGTTCAACTTCGTGGTCCTTTATTCCTAAGAACACCATCATCATGGAAGCCATTATAACCCAGGCCATCAAAGACACTGCGGTCCTGAGGAAGACCTCGGTACCCTAGGAAGCGGATAAGCCAAGGTCATTACGCCTTTAATTCCGCAACTTCTTCTTAGGTTCCCAAGTCTCCTGCCGCCATCCAGAACGGGGGTTAAAAATCCCAGGGAATCACCAACTTAGCTTTTTATACATAGGATATAGATTTTATACTGCCCTTTACAAAGGCACATATAAAGCCGGTGCTAGCTTATCTGGACCGCTTAACTAAGGGCACTCCGGACACCACCGCATCCATTATCTACCTCTAGGAATATACTCCGGATAATTTATTTAATTACTATCACCTATACTCTATAGGTTAAGAAGTGCTACTAATTACTCGATATTAACCCTGCTAATTAGGTTACCACTTACTATAAAATAATAATATTTATTAATGCTCGCCTATTTATTATATCCGCCTTTTATATCTATTATTTTAAGATATATATAAACTATAATACTTTATTTATAAATATTCCTTTTAATAGAAAAACTATTTATCTTTATAATACTTATTTAAAATTAATAGCGGTTAACCCTCCTTTTTACCCGCCTTAAATAAAGCTTATAGCTAAATATATATATATATATAAGCTACCTATATATTGCGCTAGCGGCGGGTGATTTTAATATAATTTAGCCGTTTAATTATACCCTATATATTAATAATAATTTTAAAGATACTTATCTTAAGCTAGGGTAATAAAAAAGATTCCGATAAGGGCTTTATTTAAAGCTAATAAGCTGTAACGAAAATAAGGGTGTAGTTTAAATACTTATATATAGATAAGGTTTACTTTTATAAAGATATTAAGTTGCTTAAGTTTAACCGGTCTAGGGCGGATAGTCTAGCCGAGGAAGAGGATAAGCGGAAGCAAATTATTAAGCTCGGATTTGAGAAGGCTTGTATAACCGATCATCTTGGTATTGTGCCTAAAGTGCGGTTGACGGGTTCTGAAGATGCGCCTGCTAGCCAGCTTTAAGGTGATTCCAGAGGTCCTTAAGCAGGCTCGTAGCACAGGCTCTTTAGCGCAGCGAGTCAGCGACAGACAGTGCTCTGCAACACTTGCTACCTAGGTAGCTATACTAGTAAAATTGGGCTAGATCACTATTGTACCTTGCGGCTGAAGCTGCAGGTGTGCTTAGTGCTTAGCCCCTTGAAAATCGAGGGTGAGAAGGTGATGGACTTTAGAGATTCTCCAATCACCAGTCTCCCCTTCCGAGTCGTGCTTACTTCTCAACCACTATTGCGAGCGGCCTGCTTGCCAAGGCTCTGGAATCTTTAATTTATCATGTCGAACGCGCCGCCTTGTTTCACTGTCAACGCCTTTCAAATTGAGCGCCAAGCCCATGCCTTGAGCAGAAAGCAAGCTCGACATAATCCTTTGCCACGGTTACGAGCCCAAGTTGAAGCCCTAACGGTTAAGCGTAATGGCGGCATGCGAGGTGACCGACATGAGACTGTACCATCCTCCAACGCTGCCGAGCCCCGCAATGAAGACACTGGGATCTTTCAGAGTTTCGCCGCAAAGGCAAGGGCTCATTTCTTCAATGAAGCTCAGCCAAAGGAGCCTTTCACTGTCGCGAACCAGATCCAAAGAACATTATTGAGCAGCTGAATAAATCTTCTCTTGCTCTGCGTTCCTGCTGGTCTTACTTTAGGCATCATACTTGGCCCATCGTGGGAAACATTCACCGTTAACTATGCGGCCGTGATACCATTATATTGGTTAGGAGACTTTGCAATGACCGGAATCGGGCTCCGCACAGGAACAATGACGGCGAACCTCATCGGTATCTCGACGAGGTCAGTACCTACATTGTAGTCTCCTACTGTTTGTACAACGTCCCTCGCGGAGAGTTTAGGTGCGGTACTTACGAAAAGCTTTCCGCAATGTTTTAGTAACCTCGTTCAACTCATTTCTTGCATTCTTCTATTTATCCGCGGGCAAATTTTGATCCTTAAAACGACTTTTGTAGGAGACATCCTGGCCAATATCCTCCTCCTTCTTGGGATGAGCATGTTCTTCGGTGGCTTCAATGTTAAGACTAAGAGAGCAGGTTTATTAACCGAACATCAAGAGCAAGGATCTTGGCATTACGAGGCAGTCCCGGGGAGCAGCGGTCATGCTTGTTGTGTACGGTCTATACTTAATTTTTGCCTTACGCACACACAAGGCCATTTTTTATAGAAGAGACACCGAAAATTTTCAGACCAAGGAAAGCCGCCTTGATGAAAAGACCAGGTAGCAACACTCGCCCATATCAAATGCTTAACTCGGAACCTGCTAGTGGTGTCGACCAGGGTTGCAATCCACTACACTACACCCACTAGGTCTATTAGTGGGATGTAAATATAAATATTTCGGCTTTAGTATAAATATAATATAGTATATAAACCTTTAATATAATATAATAGGCTTAAATATATTATAGTATATTATATATTATACCTTATAATAGCTTACTTTTTATATATATATACGATAAAAAGGGGTAAACTAATTTATATTAAGTTTAGTTAATTAGTTAATTACTTAAAGCTATTACTAAAAAGGCAATAGCTATAAGCTAATTTAAGGGAGGTGTTTTAGCCGGATTATCTATCGGGCCGAAAGGGCTATATCGATAAGGCCGAATAGGCCGTATTAATAAGGCTTAATTATAGCTAACTACTTTTAATTAAGTTACGTAACTTCTAGCTTATATAATAGAGGTAAGCTTTTATATATTATATATAGTAAGGCTTATATCTTAATTATTAATATACTTTATAAGGCGTAATATAGGGTTTATAATAATTTTATACTCTTATTTATTATACTATACCTACTAGGCTTATTAGTAGAATAAAATGGGCTTTAAAATACCCTTAGTGTAATAGGTATAATGGGCGAGTTTACACTTACTATACTACACTGAGTGTAAATAGTATAGTGCTTTGCAACCCTGGTGTCGACTCGGACGATTGTGACGTTGTTGATCCGCAGCTGTCAATCTGGGTGCCGTTGATCACATTTGTGGCTACAACGGTGCTGCTCTACTTTTGTGTCGACTATTGGTTACACCCTTCACGGTCCTATTGGCTTGGTGGCTTGGTATACCAAGAGTAAATTTGGTGTCCAATGGCTTCGAAGTCGTCAGTTCATTTGCTACAGTCCCATCCTGCTGTTGAACCACATCATCACTGGAGGAAAATGTAGTTGGTAAGTTCAGATTACTCTACCAATCCACGCAAATAGCCCGGAAACCAATACCTTGGTAGTATTTTAGCACTTTACAGGGCAATGGGTATTCTACTACTCGCAGACTGGGCTTTAGTTGCAATCGTAGCTTTCTTTGTGAGCTAAGAGTAAGGTAATCTTGACTGCGAGAATCTGAAAGAAGGGTAGGCAAGGCAGGATGAATGGGACCTGGGGAGAATCTGACAGACACGACGGGCAAGAAAGAGCAAAGGAAGGGACTGATAAGCTACACAGGTAGCAGTCAGATCTCGTGTTACTTCCGCTATATGCTCCGTCTTCTTCCATCGCAGTTTGTGAGTCGATGAGGATCTGTCGCAGCAGGGCTGGCTTTGTCAAATAACGCGAACAAAATGGCGTTCCAAGGCCTCCATTCTAATGTGATGATACCACTGGCTTCCAGGTTGAGACACGAAAACGCCAGGTAAGCACACAACACCATCAATATAGCACTGACATTTCAGATGAGATTTCGAGGTTTTGTCACGAGAATACTTTTTCTTAAAGTTTTGTGATTTGATCCATGAAGGATTTCACAACATCACCGTGAGACAATCTTCACAGAATGGTGCTTATCATCGCCCAGTATCCTGTGATCATCACAGCAGTATTTTCATATGGACGAGGTGTAGACCCGATGAAACTGTACCTCGTTCCTAGTAAGACTGACGCCCAGGCCGCAGTGGTTTGTATAGCAGCGGCTTGTTCACAAGCTTCATTTAAGGGCGAAGGTACAACATTGGCAGTAGTGACGAAGCTTTTTTCACCACTTACCGAGGTAAGCATCGGTCGCTTCCATGTTGCCCAAGACCATCAAACTCCTCAGTCTAGGAAACAATACATTCGGTCGTAGCCCCGGCGGGAGTCGAGCCCATCCACTCTACGTAGTGTTGCAGAGTTCCAGAGAGTAGCAAATAATCAAGTTTCACTGGTTTCAGTAGCCATGAGTACAATTGTGCCCATCAAATGCTGCTTCTGTAGTCCTGCTTTGCCGCCTTGTTCGATTGGAATTGGGGTGGGATGATCTCGCGGCCGTCGTTCGCCTCATCTCCTACCGAAGCCTGCCATAGACCGGCCCGCTTTCAATTCAATGCTACTCCGAGGTCCGGATTTCCCGGCTCGTTTTCAGACATGGATGTCCGTGAAAGCCGACAGGGAGAAGAGAATAGACTACAACGCCGGGTCGGCTACGGCAATTTGCTGAGAGCAACCTCCTTTTTGCGTTTACGGAACTTCCACCGCGTGCGAGGATGACGTGGTTGAAAGAGACCCCTCTCAGTCTGTTGCGCTGTACCTGGTGCCATTTATCGATCCATCATCTCTCATCTCGGCCTCGACACGTGTTGATCAATCTGGTTGAGTCGAGCGTTGTTCGCGCCGTACCTTTGCGCCATGCTTCTCATAATGCTCCTTGCGTCTCTGCTCGGAGTCAGCTCGGTGGTTCAAGCACTAGACAATTCGTACACTAATCCCATACTGCCCGGATGGCATTCGGACCCTTCCTGCACTGGTGTCGTTGCCGAGCTCAACAACACAATATTCTGCACGACATCGACCTTCTTGGCAACACCGGGTCTGCCAATCTACGCAAGCCAGGATCTTGTGAACTGGAAGCTTGTCAGCAGCGCACTCAATCGCGAGACACAGTTACCAGAAATTGCAAACTCCACCGCCGAGCAGCAGTACGGCATTTTTGCGCCCACGTTCCGCTACCGGAACGGCACGTTTTATGTCGTGGTCGTTTCTGTGCTTGACGAGGGCGCCTTGGGCACCATTTTCACAACATCCGACCCGTACTCGGACGACGCATGGTCTGATCCGCTCCGCTTCACAGCAGCAAGCATCGACCCAGACCTCTTCTGGGACGACGGCGTGGACGGACAGGCATACATCACTTTTGCGGGCATTCAGCAGGTCAAGATAGACCTGAGCACGGGAGAGACTAGCTCACCGTACAGCGTCTGGAATGGCACGGGTGGATCCAGCCCAGAGGGCCCGCATGTCTACAAGCCTTGGGAGGATGGGTACTACTACCTCATGATAGCTGAAGGCGGCACCGAACTGGGCCACTCGGAGACAATCGCGCGTGCAACCAGCGTCGACGGGCCTTACGAAGCATTTGAAGGAAACCCGATCCTGACCAACCGCAACACAAGCGAGTATTTCCAGACCGTCGGCCACGCAGATCTGTGGCAGGACGCCGATGGAAACTGGTGGGGTGTTGCGCTTTCAACCAGGTCTGGTCCGGAGTGGCTGAACTACCCCATGGGGAGGGAATCAGTGCTCTTCAATGTCACTTGGGACGCTGGAGGCTGGCCAACCTGCCAGAACCCTGTGCAGGGTCGAATGAATGGGTGGGACTTGCCCCCGCGGTCGGACGACTTACCCGGCGATGGACCTTTCGTAGAGGACCCTGATGTGGTGGATTTCGACGAGCTCGCATCCATGCCGAAGCACTTCGTGTACTGGCGATGGCCAAAGGCTGGAAGTTACGTAGTATCGCCGGAGGAGAAGCCGAATGCCCTCAAGTTGGTACCAAGTGTTGCCAACTTAACCGGTGGCCCGGACTTTGTATCCACGGACGGTATTACATTTGTTGGTCGGCGACAGACAGATACCCTATTCAACTATTCGATCGACGTCGACTTCAACGCCACCACGCCTGACGAGGAGATTGGAGTAACAGCTTTCCTGACGCAGGACCAGCATATCGACCTTGGTGTCGTTGCACTCCCGTCGTCGAATACAACGACGGACTTGGATTATTACTTGCGCTTTCGCGTTACTGGCACTGGCAACTATAAAGGCCCAGCCATTGGCACAGTCGTACAGCCCGTTCCGAAAGCTTGGTCCCAGCCTTTGCGGCTCAGTATCCAAGCCGTCAACGATACGCATTACGCCTTCTCTGCATCTTCGTCGGTTGACAGTGAAGCTGCCGACATCATTGGCTACGCGCCTGGCACCTTGCTTAGTGGAGGCACCGGCCCATTCACCGGTATGCAACTTTCTCAACCAGCAATAGCAGTCAGTGGCCGATTGCCAGTGATACATAAAGGACTAATTGTTACCCCAGGTACTCTGATCGGCGCATACGCAACAAGCAACGGTGGCCTCGGGAATTCACCAGCATACGTGAGTAGATGGAGATATCAGGGCCTCGGACAGAAGATCGGACCCGACGACTATGTTGGGTCGACTTGAGAAGTATCGCTACGGCCTGCGGGAGGCTGTCAAGGAGTTGCATTCGCGACGTCCTGAATTCGCTGACCACACGGGAAGGTGACCTAAAACAAACCCAAATTGTGCCTTTTTGGGGGTCATATTTACTTGGTCACTGATAGTAATTTCGTGCAAACGTCGTACCATTCAGGAAGTCTTGTCCTGCTACAAAAAGACACAGCATCTGCAGGCCTAGCAAAAAGGGAACTTCACAATAGCCGGTGGTCTGAAGACTAGAAGTAATGCACAAGCTCACGCTTCGCGGCAGCCCTCAAGGGCCATCAGGTGGTTTCATTAGGTGCTATATCCAGTACGCTTTCATACATGTGTGTGTATGTTGGTATCCGCGCAGCATGGCTATTTATGTCAAGAATTGAAAGTTATGACGGGTGGTTGTTGTACAGGGTAGTTGTTGGTATATGAACAGCGTGGCAACAAGACTCCAAGCGCGTGGCTTTTTCTCCTCCAGTGAGAATTAAACAAAGAAAAGGGAATTGCTAAATCACTTTCTTCCTGACTCCTGATATTGCGTCTAAAAACACGCTTCCCATGCTTCGTGATGATCGATTGCATTCGTCGATTTCAGCTGCGTTTGTTGCTTGCGTGAATACGTTCCCAGCTCCTTGGTTGGCGTTTTATTTTCGGTCTCTAATGCATCCAATCGCGATCCCAAAGCTCTGCCTCCGCCGCCTCTTCGAGAGCACGCTTCGTGGTTGCAGTGTTTTTCGAGCCCACAACTCCCGTTCCAGCATCGACGCGGAAGTTCACTAGATCGATCGAATTCCCGGGGCTCAGCGTGACATTGCTCGCGCTGGCAATGGTTGCCGACGATGATGAGAGAAAGGTCTGCAGTGCAGTTTGGGCTGTGGATGCATCCGCTACTGAATCCTGCTGGAGCACAAATAGGATTCCAACCCTTGCGAAATCCAGGACATCGTTTGTCACGGTGAATACGGAGCCCGGATTCGTAGCAGATGGCGGCACCGAAGAAGGCGTTACCAGAGAAGGGGCTGCGGAGGGTGTTGTCGGGGTTGGGGTCAATGATGGCGGAGGCCAGCTGCTGGTGAAGGTCCTCGTGATCGTGATGGTCGTAGTCGGCATGGTGGATGGTAGAGCCACAGATGACGTGGCAGGGGTGTCCGAGATCTCAATCGTCAATGTCGTCGTGGTTGACTGGCCTGCCATGACGGTAATCGTAGCAACCCTGGCTTCTTGCAGGGCAACGGCGTTGACGATATCGATGCTCCCACCAGTCATGTCCGAGACAGCCTCAGCCGAGGTGCCGAGAGCCGTGCTCTGGCCATTCAAGGTCACAAGGGCATTCTCAGCTGAACAACTGAGGTTGCCTGCATTGAGCTTCGAAAGAATCGTGGTACCAGACAAGGGGACCGAAAAATTAGTTTGGGCCTGGGCGATGAGGCGTGGGAGGGCGTTTCCCACTGTGACATTACTGATATTAGTACCGCCTGATATTGTGGCGGTCGTGCAGCCGACATTGTCAGCTACCGAGCAGTCGAAGCCTGTGAAATCGTTGATGCAGATGCAAGAACAGAAGCCGTTGGTGACGACATTGGTGCCGCCATTTTGGCAGGTGACCTGTCTCTGGCACTGTTGTTCTGCTTCAGCTGTGGTGTTGACGTTTTGTCTGCGGATGACAAAGAACTCTATGGGTATTATCACGGCGGCAGCGATGAGGATTACGACAATGATGACGATGGTGATGAATCCCCACAGCGGCAGCCCACAGCAGCGACGACCCTTCTTGCCGCGACTCGATGCGGTGTTTGATGACAGGTCATCTGGAGAACCTCGAGGAGTCAGATTGTTGTTGTTGTTGATGTTATTGTTGTCGCGGTTAAGAGGGGGTAGAGGCCACGACATCACCGAGTCGCGTATGCTTTGTCGAATGCCCCCTTGACGACTCTGAGCTTGAGCTGGCGGTGGAAACGCTGCAAGCATGTCTGATAAACCAGATTGGTGTTTGTCATAGTATTCATCTGCAGCCGAGGTCAGCAAAGACGCCAGTTGTGAGTCGCGGTTCTCGTTTACTTACCAGACTCCTTGTCAACGTTTGCCGCTTTGGTTCCAGCGCCGTAAAACTCGACTGGGAAATCGTCCAAATCATTCAGCCGACTCGCTGGGCGCTTCCCTCTGTCCAGACTCGCAGCCAATCTCGTTGCTCTTCGGATAAGATCTGGAAGACTGGTCAGACTGCCCCGAGCCTCCGCGTCTCTGACAGCGTCAATGTCGAGTCGTGGTGGCCGTCTTATAGCCGACAAACGACTATACGCTCGTGGTTGTAGTGCTGCAGGCGGTGGAGGCTGTGAGATCGACGACATTCTTCTAGATGTCCCTGAATCCACTGCGGATGCCGCATCGTAGGCATTCAATATGTCGTCGGCGGTCAACGCAGCCCCAACGGGGGGAGGCTTCGAGCTCTTGGCGGAAGGGACCGTTGTGGATGAATTCGAAGATGCTTCCAGATATCCCGTGCCGTCATTAAAGGGACTTTGCTGCATAGGCGTCGGTGATGGCCTCTTATCTTCGCCCGCCTCCCCGGGGGCTTCTCGGGATCCCGTCGTCACAAGCGCGGCTTTTCCTCTCCTTCCGATGCTCGCACTCCTAACCAGCCGGCTCTCGTCTCCATAATCCTGCATCGAATGCACCTCGGATGGGCTCGATTCCTCAACAATAGTATCATCGTAAAAAGCGTCTCCGTATATAGGGCTCTGTGCCGGTGATGGCGTACCCCAACTTTCCGGCATAGCCGCACTTGATGCGTACGATGCATGAGACCTGGATCTGTCGCTTTCTTCTGGAATCGGTGAGACATATGAAAGATGTGAGTAAAAAGACGATGCGCCACGTCTGGCTGAAGGCGGCGGCCCCAAGTTCACACTACGTCTCGGTGGCCCGACTGGCGGCGGCGGCGGCGGCGGCGGAGCTTGTATCGGGAGTGGGAAGTCCGGAATCGAGCCCACCGAAGAGAGGGTCGAGGGTCGAGACAATGTGGACGGTGTCTCGGGTACAGATGAACTTATCGTCTCCGAATCTCGATTGTATTGTGACTGGTATTGAAAAGTTGGAGTCGGGTCCTGTATTTTTGATCCGTCAAGTAATGACGGCACTTCGCTCGGGCGAGGCGGCCGTTGTGGAGGTTGACTGCCGGCTGGTGGTCTATAGGGTTCCGAATCTGATGAGCTAGCAGGAGACGCGATGGGACCAGCTAAAGGCCACTGTGGTATGGGTGCCGGCCGCGATATGGGAAGCGTGATTTGTCCGTCCTTGTTCTGAAATCCTGGTGGTGCCTGAGGCCGTTGTTGCCTCGTTGTGTTGCCAGCTTGAGGCCCCATCGGAGGTCGACTCCTCGGAGGTATTGACGGAGCGTCCGGGGAGTCATTTTTTAACGCCGCTTGTCGCTGAAGAAATGTGTTGTAGTCCTCCCTAGGTAGCCCTGCTTCTGCTCGCTCCCTCGCCCTCCTGATAATATCCGCTGCTGACGGTCGTTCCATATCGTTTCCATATTGAGGCTGACTCATGAGCAGTCACCAGTCCAATTTAACTACTTGAAAGCCTTCTGGACAGGCCAACAGCTCCCCAGCTTTTGCCGGTCCTTTGAGACCTTCTTTGATCCCGACCTTTGAGTCACATGCGCAATGTTCCGTTCAGCTAGGCGCAGACGAGGCGTCGTAATGACCTAGTGGCAAAAATTCCACGGGATGACGAATTCGACGAGAACGAGGTTCCGTAGTCCGATGTTGTGCGTCCTAGGTATGGTCGTACGGAGCTCCCTCTTCCTCCTGGTGGTGGGCAGTAAAAGATCTTGATCGACAAGAGACACAACCTTAAATTCAATGATGCAAAACCGGGGGATATTCACGCATCTGTGATGGCTGGCGACGACCGGCGGCGACGAGTGAGAGACGTGAAGGTGAGTGCCTCGACAAGGGGGCAAAGAATCAGACGAAGAGGCAGAGGCAGAAGAAAACAATTTGGAGACACAAGTTGTCGACGAGCTCCTGCGACGAACTGGTGCTTAGGTCTAAGGGTGATCGCTGTCAGCGAACAATGGTCACTGTCGCAGATGATGTGAATGTGGAGACAAGTGAGTTCCACAAGCGAGAAGGAAGAATGGCATTAATGCGACGCAGTGGAAAATACCCAGCCAAGAGTCGAGGGAGAAAAAAGGATAAACACAACTAGAAGGTTGGACAGATGGACAGACGGACAAAGACAGAGAGAACAATTGGGGTTGGGAGCGGGAGGGTCGCATGCAAGCCGACCCACGCAGGCAGGATACAAGACAGGGCATGTAGCGTAGAGGGCAAGGGGTACCTGAGCAGCTCGGTGCCAAGTCTCAAGGAGGGTAGTCATGAACGAGGATCACGTACGTTTGGTGTTTCGGCAGGTATGGTCAACCACGCGGTGGTCGAGAAGAGCGAGGTGTCGCAGAGTTTCGCGGATGCCGGACCGTGTGGAAAACAAGAAGAGCGGCTCGCCGTGAGTGAGAATGCGCGGGTGAGTGAGTGAGCAGCAATCATGTGCTGAGTGGGCCGTATCTCGTCGATGAGATGGATGAATATGCTGCTGATGATGACTTGATGGCGTTCGGGTGTCGTTGGGGGTGGCAAGCCGGCGTGCAGTGTATCTATCAGGCACTGAAAGTTCCAGGAGAGTGTCACACAGAGACAGGTCTGGGAGGACGGCGGCGACGATGGGGCAGAAGAGAGAGTCTGGGTTGCACGAATAGCGGACGGACCGGTGGAGCTGCAGTGTGTCCGAAAGGCGATACGATGGTGTGGTCGAAGTCTTTTGGCGTTTCAGATATGCGGGACAAGCAAGGAGTGCCGTGCGACCTGCTTGAAGCCCTACCGCGTAACCCAAATTGCTGGCCCCTTGGCACACACACCAGCAGGGAGGTGCTGCCGGCTCGAGGCCGGGTACGCACCACACGTAGTCGTGGGTGAAGGCAGCAGGCCCCTGTCGAAGATCAATCGAGCACCTGGTCAAGCCAGTGGTGCTGTGGTGGTGGGTTTTCGACTATGAGAGGTGTGGCGGCGGCGACCGAATCTCAAATCTCAAATCTCAAATCGCCAAATGCAGCCAAGCAGCTCGTCAGAGTCGCACAGGTAGCAGAGGTCGAGCTGTTTTGTGTGTTTCGGCAGCCAGAAAAGGGGGCCCGCAAACCATACAGGCGGAAAATATCAACCTGAGGTGCACGTGCTGTTCGTGTTTGGTGTTGTGTCGGGTTGGAAACGAGACGAGCGAGCGAGCGGGCTGGCTGGCTGGCTGGCTGGCCACTCCGGTTCGGGGGCAAGAAATGAATTGAATACTTCTGCCGTCTGGAGACGAAGGCTGCGAGTAAGTTCACACACACATATACATGCACACATGCACACAGACACAGACGACATCAAATAATCAAGAAGACGAAGCGAAAGTCAACGAGAGTCAGGAAAATTCCACAAAAAAAAGCACATCAGCGAAAATAATGCAGGCAGGCAAGAGGCAGGGAGGAAGGGGGCGGGCGCAAAGGAGTGGCGGTTACAACTTCCCCTGCGTACACGTGTGTGTGTGTGTGTGCGCGTGTGCGCTGACAACAATAGATACGACCTACCTACCTAGGGGTAGGTAGATACCTAGTGAGGTGAGATAAGGAGCGCGTATTTTGGGAAGGAGATGAGCGAGGGAAGGATTATTACTCCGAATGCACGGATTGTCGACCCCCAAGGTACTGGCATACGGGCATATGACGAAGGAGTGGGAACCTGTCCAGAACTCGGCAAGCAAGTGAAGAGAGAGCATTGGGGGCTACACGATCTACCTAGGTAGATACAGTATCCTGTTGTTGCGTTGCCAAACGGGGTCAGGTGGTCAGGTCGAGCGATACTCCTTGCTACCACGAAATTATGTCAACAACAAAAGAACTTCCCGATTCGATTGTCATCACTCGAGGCCGCCGTTGGTATTAATCAGCCTGCTACACAGCCACGGGTTGGCAGATTGGATTACAGCCTGCTGTGGAGATGAGAGGGATCGCAAATCAGCCTGCGTCTACCACTTCACAGGTCTTGGTCTCAATCTCGCCAGATGAGGAATTATGGGGAACAGAGGGGAATCAAAGAGGGGACGAGCTTATCCCGTCCCCGGCCCTGTCCCCGTCCTCGCCGTCCCTAGCCCTGCAGGTCCACGATTCCTGCTCCGTCAATCCAATGCGGGCCCTGGAGCCAATTGAGCCGTGAGGGCAGGAGGGCCGACGTTCACACACCGTACAGGTCAGCCATCATTGACGAGCACCAGCACCACCAGCACCACCACCAGCACCACCACCCAAGACCTGTCAGGTTTCCAACTGGATGGGTCCAGGTCCAGCACGAGGGGTGACCTTTCCGGATCTTGATTGATCTTCATCCAACGACCGGGTTTCTCGTCGCATCACCCTCGCAGCCCGGGACCTGGAGGTTGCAAAAGGGCTCAAAGGTTGAAAGGGCCGGCCTCAGGACTCGAACTGCGCTGTTCGGGAAACCACCTGACACAGGGATCAACCGTCCAACGCTAGGCATCCCGTCCATACAACGTACTGTTTATTACCTCGGTACCTGGCAACCAAACTTGGCCGGGCGGGTACCTGGCAGCCTGGGTACGGGGTCACACTAGCGTAGGTACGGACACGGGGGTTGACGGGGTACTGTGGCAGGTGGTAGTCTACACTCGCACTCGCACACGCACACGCACCGCCTGCACCTGCAACCTGCACATGCACATGCAGGAACCACGGCGAACAGGTTGCTGCTGAAGGGATGGGCGGCCGATGGTCGAGTCATTGAAACCTCCCTCTCCTGTCTTGTTTGCGACGAGCCTGCCTGCTGCCCATTAATCAGTGGACTTCAGTTAACCAGCACCTCTCCATTGCTTGCAGCCGTCATCTCCCACCCAGGCAGAGCCTGTCGCAAGGATGTGAGCAGCTCTGAGGGGACATTTCTGAGCAATTTCAGACGTGGCGTGACCCAAAGGTCGCTCTCGACCTGGGACTCCGGCCTCGCTAGCTGCTTTGAGAATGCAATGGCCTCTCCCTGGGCTGTGCCTCCAGCCAGAAGCTTGAGATTTACAACAAGGTTTGTGCAGCACGGAGTACGGAGTAGTCTACATGGGATGTCGTGACTTCGGACCAAGCTTGGCTAGATCTTCAAACCTGGCATCTGGCGACATCCGAGTTCCAAAACGAATGACGCTACGGTACACAAATGGCCCCAGTGATTGACCGGACGACGCATGGCCGGCCGAATCCGATTTTCGTCGATCAATATCAACTTGCTTCTTGGCCCGCCGTCCATCCACCGGAGAGCAGAGCAGCTGCAGCCGGGGCTGGAGGCGAAAAAGGCTAACTACTCCAAGATTTTCAGACTTCATCCAAAGACCAGAAGACCAATGCGGCTGAGCTTATGCAGGCCACACGACCGTCCCCGCGGCTCGAGCGGGAGCTTGACCGATGTGGTCTACATATTTGGGTGTCCTGCACGCCAAAATGCCGGCTGAATAGGTGAATTTCGACGATACCGGCTCGTGGCCATGGGAAATGAGGTCAGTGTTGGCCTGACAATCCTTCGCGATGGCAACAATCAACACGTCCTTTGGAACCGGCCGCACTCGCACAACCCTCATCAACCACGCACCTGACCACGGAGATGGCACCAGTCCACGTTTCACGATCACATATGCAACGCCGCGAGACTCTCGCCAGCTCTCCTTGTGTCCTCGCCACCAAGGACGGGACCAACTAGCCTGCATCGGTGCATCCCATCCTGTTGGGACAGCACACGGCTACACTAACCACCTACTCCGTACAGGGTCCTCGAGCGGTGCAGAAAAGGCACGGGCTGGCCAACGCCCGAGCCATGCATTGTACACGATGCCAAAGAATTGAACTCCGCTCCGCGCGCCGTCTGTTCTCAGATAGAACGCCCTGAAATGAGCCTCACAGGGCCCAGATGTCTCCAGCTTGATCCAATCTCCAACGGGTTCCAACGGGCCGGACGCGAGAACACACGAGTACCACCCCATGTAGGTCTGTTCCATTCCCTACCGCGCCCGTTAGGTCTCTGCTTTTCCGTCAATCACAGCGCATTGCGAGCATTCTGGTCACCAAGAATCCTGTGCAAGAGCCTAGACCTATTCCAGGTAAGTTTCTTTCTCCTGTGGGCTGGCTGCCACACTCGGTCTCTGACGAGCCGTATCTCATCATCCCCGTGTTTCATCTTGACAAGGGTCTCATTTCATCCCCGGATACCGAGACATCAGCCTTTTTCCCCCACGACGCGGCACGCGTTCAAAGTTGCACAATGACGTTGTTGATGTCGGTTTGTCTCTGAATGAGATCAAGATCCGACGATGGGAAACAATGAGAAAAGAATCAAATATGCCAGTGACAGTCTTCATCGCGTCGCTCAACTCTCCATTGTCCACCAAAGTGATTGTTTCCCTCAAGCCAGCACCACCGCGCGCTGATTGGAAATAGCACCAGCTGAGACCGGCTACAGGGCAAGGGCCCCCCGGGCAAAGACTCTCAATTGAGGCTGTTGGATGCGGGCCGGCCGTCAACATGCAGCTATTTCAGGCTGAATTGGGACGGCGCACCTGTTTGAGTTTCGCGGATCCTGGATTCGGTGATAGAATCCATATGCGAACAACCCCAAACAGGAAATGTCTTTCGGACTCTTTCAACAATTGCTGGAAAGCCTGGACGTCACCGCGCCACGCACAGGAAACTCGAGCCATACGATCCGCTCGCTATATGCTATACAATGGGGCCAGCGACGGTTTCTTAGGATCCAGCGCGGACTAACTATATGTACTTGGCTTTCATTCGAAGCGGACGCCCAGGGCCACAATGCTTGCCAGTTCATCTGTAACACTGCTAGCACTGAAGTCTTGTTTGGGCTTGTACGGCGACAGTGGGAGATTGCGAGTACTAAGGGAACGTCGTCATGCAATGTACCCAAACTGTTGCTCTCATTGCCCAGTCAACGCCCAGGCCTTCCTGGTTCTCCAGTCTCGACACCACGCTGTCCTTGCCAAGAACGTCGCGCATCGCTGCACTGCACTAGAGGGAACCCAAGTGGGCTAGCTGTACGGTTCGCCATGTCGATCATGCGAGCTGTCAGTCCTCGGACCGAAACATCAGTGCCAGCATCGCTGTCACGAAGCACGGGGCGTGGATCATGGAGCACGGAGCACCCGGGCGCTCATGGCTCAGAAATATGTCCAAGATCAAAAGGGCCTTGTTCGGTCCACCGAACAACAAGAGCCCTCCTTGCGCCTGACTCGACATCCTCGGGCCAACGGCCAACGGCCAACGAAATTGCAGATGCGTGGCGACAACCTTGTGATCTGAGCTGGCGGTGCGCGCAATCACCTTGTGCTCCATATAACTGGTCGCGGCCGACGGCAACTAGTGCCCGGACGGACTGGGATGGCGCAATATAGGGCGCCAAGGCATATATTATCATTTTTCAATATACCCAAACATGGGTTGAAAGCGTACTAAGAGAAGGGAACAGACTTTGTGCCCAAGTTTCGCATAGGGAGATTCCAGTCGCCTTCGACGTATCAACGGCCTTGTTTGAGGCTTACGCATGGCGCAACGCACTTGTTATTCAATTGCTACTACGCAGTGGTGATATGTCACCTGATCGGGCGGCGCCACGTCTGGGTATGCTTCGACCAGGCTCGAGCCTTTCGAGGCGGCTTAGGTGGGCGGAAGTTTGCGGGCAACTTGAATGAGGTATCTCGGCACTTAAGGGTAGTCTACTGAATGCACACCATGACATTCTGTCTCGGCTGCATGCGTTGAGCATCGAGGAAGGAGGCGCCGCACAAGGCGAGCAAATCTGGCTCTGCCTGACACTGATCGTTGCATTTCTATGTGACAACATCTTCAGCCTTCTCAGCTCAATAGCTTGGAGCTGATCTCATGGCAACAGCCTGAAAGCAGATCTTTTCTCGTCTTGGATGCGCTTCAATTATTCAGTGTCCATAGAGAGCTGTGTTATAACATCCACAACCACATTCACGAAGCGATAAGCCCTCAAGTACAATTCAATCTCATGTCCCGGGAACACTTTAATAGAAGAATTAGCTCAGATACAGATCCATGTGTCAAGCACAACATTATCCTCTGACCAGGCGTGAGGCAGATATCTCGTAGTGCAGCATCATTCAAGAGTGCATGTCAAAATGCCACTTGAACAAAAGCCGCGGGTGCCTATCTGTTTTGTGACGACAGCCGGCTCGCCTGAACAGAAACCGCCCGTGCAATCCAAGTTGACTTTCACTATCAGCTACAGGTGAAGGGCAGTCCCATGGGCAGCGTCTACAATACCGGAATCTTCCAACAAACCATATTTCTTAGGTCTTATGTACCTAAGCACCCTTCATACGCCTCGCTACCATGCTCTACTATCTCTGTAGTCACCATATCCTGCTTACTTAGAGCGAGAAAGGATCTGAAGGCCAAGGGAAATGGTACTTTCAGAGCATTTAGATTGATTTCTCCTACGCCCACCATACCGCGCATTGGGGCTCCTCAAGAGCGGTCACTATAAAGGCTGCGGGCCTTCAGGCCCATTTTCTTGCTTCGCAGCCCCCCCCCCCTTTTTTTCTCTCGCTCAAAATGGTCACTCTTGAGGTTCTTTGCAACATATCCTTTGATTTAAGGTAAGCTATCAGATATATATTAACTCCTAGCAAATTAAAACTTAATTCTAAGGTTAAAAATAGTTACGGAATGGAAATGGACTTTTAGCAAAGATAGACTCGGTGTGAAGGTTCCTTTTTTCGGACGAAATCTGTTCCCAATTTCCTCAGAGTTGCCCTCCTGCTTCGGGAGGAACCTTGGAAGGCTAGCCGGAAAAGAATTACTTCCTTTTCCTTCCCACTGCCCTCCCTTTTGAATTTTAAGCTTCCACGCTTCTGGATCACTTAAATCTAAGTCTGAATCAAAAGTACCTAATTTACGATCTTGAACTCGAAGGAGAGCTGACTTGATCAACTTCGAGAAGGAAGGTGCTGTCACTCCTTCCCTTCCCTTCCCTTCCCTTCCCTTCCCTTCCCTTCCCTGGGGCTGGTACGTACCTACCCAATCTCTCCGCGATCGCTTTTTTGCTCCGTGACCATTTTCTGCTCCGCGACCGTTTGGCGGGAAACGGGGCCAAATAGCTAATTGATAGCTTAATAGTAGAGGATATCAAAACCCGATACGTAGCCGGGAGGCCACTTTGCAGAAAAAGTGCCCAACTAGGTAAATGAAGGCCATAGTGACCACCTTCGAAGACCCCGCCTGCACGGTATGGCACGCTTGTCACCTGGATGAGGAACTTGGTTCATTCCAGGTGATCATATCAGACGTCTATAGACTTATGCACCATAACACGGCGCAGAGAATCGTGCATCATCATTGCCTGTCCTCTGAGAATGCCTCGACCCGCAAATTATTTCTATCCGAGTCTTCTCGAGGAGCCGCGAGCCATGGTGACTTCGGGAAAATACTCGAGTAGCCGCCAGGAGCGCTCTGAATAGACTGAGGGAAAAGACGGAGTCGGGGCCAACTCAAGATTTTTGTGGTTGTGGCCTAGCGAAAGATCTTTTGCATCTTGTCGGCGGATTATAGGAACGGTGGAAGCTTCGCCGGCGCATGCCAGAATCATTGAGACTGGGCGGGGAGCATCAGATCTCATAAAGCACATCTTCCATTCCGCCTCTTGGCAACCTTCTCCATAGATCGAACGCAAGGTGGATCCACTCAGCAACGGTGTTGAACGTGCGGCCCTCCTCTGAATTTAAGTCTATGGGATCGACACAACATTGAAGCGCACCGGCGACCTCAGCTTGTCCTATTTGCATCTCGAGATCCTCGCCTATCTCTGGTAAATAGGCCTCGTCCAGATACAGAGCCAACTGATAGAAATCAAGAGGGACTTTATTTGCTTCGGTTGTTATGGATGGTTCCCAAAACCCCAACGAAATCTGAGCACAGTGGACACATTTTCTGTCCGCGACATAATCGTTCAAGTACTCGACGCCATCCTTGAGATCCCGGTACCTCCTGGATGTAAGCAATTTGCGAATCACCTCAATCACCTCAATGTTCTTTGGTAGACCATCATCGACAGGTCAAACTGGACCGGAATTCGAGCCTCTCGTGGCTTGGACAGACTAGTGGGAGCTTCTGAGTGAGGCCGAAATCTTGAGCAATCTCCTGTTGCATATGCTCTGCAAGCCGACGCAACTCCGTACCTTCCAAGGGACTATCGGGATTGTAAGGCTTCAGACTGGCAGACTGGGAAGCCCGCCTCGTGTAAGTGGCGGAGTTTGTCGTCCAGGTCATGCATTCGGTGGTGGCGGCCCTTCAGGTCCCAAAATCTTTCTCCCACCCACTCAGCCTCGTTGATTTTGATCGGGAGAATGAGCGTCTTGACTTTGGCAAGTTCCTCTCGGCTGATGCACTGTAGAAGCCGAGAATGTCGAGGAATCTCCAATTTGTGGATACGAAAGTTGAAATAGACATGGCTTCTTCCGTCTCTCGGTCGAGCAAAAGCGATCTGATAATGTCGGAGAGTCTCGTGTCGGGACTCAGTGCTGATCCAGAGAGTCACTGGCAGCCGGGCTGAACTTGTGGTCACCCTTGTCACGCAGCCCTCCTTGAAGAGGCTTTCCACTCTCAGGCCTCGGAACTCCTGCATAGTGTTCCCAAGACTTCAAGTCCGCTGACCCAGCAAGCCGATTCCGAGCAATGGTCACGTGGCGCGGCTTCCAAGTCATCTTGTAAATCTTGATGCGAAGCTCGGCAGGGATGGTGTCGAAGCGTACTTTTGTGGTCTCTAGATGCTGTGAAGCATCTACCGTGCCCTGTAGCTTTTCTTTGATGAGGTTGGGTAGAGAAGACGTGCTCGACTTCAGCACACTGCTCTGACTTCTCGAGTCGGTAGAGCGAGACGCGCTTCGCTCCTCTTGCGTGGGACTCGATGACATCTCAAATTGATTACCAATGGTGGCGTGAGAAGATGGTGACAGTCCAGGCCTTCCTGCTTCCAAGAGCCGATTAGTCCTGGAAATCTTAATCTTCAAGATTCAGCAATTCGTATCGTTTAGAGGTGACATTGAGTGCTCTTTCTGCTCCAAATTGGCCGCCAAGGTGGCATTTGGAGGTCGAGCTTTCTTGGTTTGCCTCTTTTTCTTCTTTATTGCTGAGTGGCTCTGGAAGGTCAGAAGCTGTACATTTTCGGTGCACATGTGTTTGTATTGGAAAACGGGTCACTTACTGCTCGTAAGGCAGATGCCCTCAAGCGGTCATGATTTCTCTCCAGAACAAAAGAAGCATTTGCGATCAGCCTGTGCTTTGCGGTCGGCTTGCGATGGCAATCGTATTTTGAGTTTGGTCGAAGGGATGGGCGTATTGAACTAATAAACTCAGGTTTATGTGTATAATTGTGCCCAGGGCTAGTTGTTTTTATAGAGTTGAAAACGTCGACAGTCACCAAATTTCGTCTCGTCTCGTCTGTTCATGATAGGCTGTGAAAACCAAATGAATCACTCACATGCTGTTTTCCAAGGTTGCAACTCAACATCAACTTGATCAGTATTGAACGTAATGGTGCATGTGCCCTGTCCAACCAGACCACGGGATAGGCTGTGAACATTGAATGCGGCTCAACAGCAGCTCGCACAGAAGAAGCCCTCGCGCAACGCACATAAGCTGGCGAACCGGCTGGATGAAGCAAGGATCTTCCAGGATACTAACAAATATACCCCAATGAGAGTAACACAAGATGCTGTCAGGCGACAAGACCTGTCTCAAAAAGGGCAGTCCTGTATATTCTCCCCCCTTTCCGAAACCCCCAATGGAAGACCAGCACTTACGACAAGTCGGAGTAGAACAGAGTCAATGGGGAATCGGGAGAGCTGCTAGAGCGGCTGACAAAATGCTGGAAGCTGGGGCTCGCGTGGTCAACAGTGTCCCCTGGGATGCGCGTTTCTTCGAAGACTACTCGCGAATGTGACGCTGGCCATTGAACAAGCCGCAATCGGAGTGAGATCAAAGCAGAGAATGACAAGAAACACTGGATGCACGGAAAACAAGAAAATGGATCCAAAAACAAGGTGCCGAGGAAAGAGGCTGAGGGCAGAATAGTATCATGGCTTTGCGATAAGAATTCATCCTCTCATCATTTGGGGTATCTACTCTAACGTGATCTCTCTTCCTCAACTTGCTATCTGGCTACATTCCAAGGATGTTGGCCGAAATGACATGCGTGTTCCGGTCTGTGTCGCATGAGAACTACTTAGTGGTCCATCTCATAGTGGGTTTGGTACAAGGGCAATGTCTTGTGGTCGGCCCTATCGTGCGGTCAATCTTGTGGAAGGAGGTTCCGTTTCAGGCGTCCTTTGTCGCATCCATCCAGTCAGGCTCTGTGGTCGAGATGTGTCGCTTCAGATCCTGGGCAGGCTGAGGGGATGGACAGCAGCGAATGCTCTCCTAAGACCCAGTTCTCGCTGATGTATTTCGATTCATGAGGTTGGTGAAGAAGTTCTGCAGATTCTCGGTGTCGATGGGTTGCTGTGCTTGTGCGCTATCGTCAATGGGGCTCTCCGGCTCAGGTGATGAGCCATACGCTTGACGGTCCTGATGGATACGAATTAGCCAATCACATGCTTGAAGCGCTGCTGTTTGACACCAGAGACCACATACCTGCAGGCGCTTCATCATGTCGTCGGCATCAACCTGGATGCCACCGACGTTGAATTGCACCGGACCGATATGATCGCTGACATTGACTTGGCGACCATCTTCGTCCACTCCCTTGTTGGGCTTCTTCAGATTCTTCCCGTCGTTGTTCTGGCCCTCTTCTTCCATCTTCTGCTTGAAGGTTTCCAGTCTCTGGGTTTGAGATCCGAGGAAGGCCTGGGTGTCCATCGTCTCTACTTCGAGTTTTGCTGACTGAGTGTCTCGTCCGGCCATCTGCAGAGCGTCAAGGCTTGGATTCCTGATCGATTCCTCAAACATGGTCACTGCCGAGCCGGGTGTGATCTCATAGCCGTCGATGTCGTACTCGTCGCCGTTCGCCGTCCCATTCTCAGCAGATTGGTTCCTGCCCGGGGGCGGGAACTTTGTCTCCAGATCAATAGACCAGCCCTCGCTCACAGCTTCGACATCAAAGCCCTCACGCAAAACTCTAATCTTGCCCCAGGAGTCCCAGTTCGGGGGCACGGCAACCTTGTCTCTGTCGATGACGTTGGGCTTTAGAGGCTGCTTCTTCAGAAGTGAATGTATGCCAAGACTGGAGTGGATGAGCGTTGGCAGTTGGGATGGCACGGAAGGCGTGGTGTAAATGAGTGATGCGCCGTCTTATCTGGTGTTAGCAATGTGTGAGCCGTGGCAGTCAGAGGGTGGTTTCTTACGCCTAAGTAGTATCGTCCGCATAAACTGAAGAACAACATCAAATTCCTCCTCCTTCCAGCTCTGCGTTTTCTCCAAGAACTCCATCTGCTCGGACTGCTGACGGGTTAGATCTGGTAATGTCGTCGATGATAGATGAAAGACTCACGTTCTGGCATACAACACACAGCGGTAAGCCCAGAGCTTCCTCCCATTCGCCTGGGCCGAGCGGTAACGAAACATCTCCCTCGCTGGCCGCCGTCGCCGTCGTGCCGTCCAGATTCAGAGAGCCGCCGCGGCCTCTCTCTTTCCACAGGCTCATCCCTTCTTCCATGGCTACCTTGCTCTCGTCCGGCAGTGCGAGCAGGACTGTTCGTAGGAGCAGCATCCATTCTCTGAGCTGCCGTACCCACGACCATGGTTCCGACCAGTCCAGCAGGACAACCAGTAGTGTGTTTGGTATCGATTGTGGAGTGAGGAGAGGCTTGATGAGCGAGGCGAAGGAAGGCGAAGGGCTTGTCAGGAGGTACGCGGAGATGCGGGCAAGTATATCTGTGTTATGTCAGCGAATAAGCTGCCGGCTCGAGCGCGAGGGAATCGTTGCATACCTTCATGGTCTGCGTCGAGGAGATCATAGTAAGTGTAGCCGAGCGCAAACTGGTTGGCCACGGGAGGTATCTTGTTCTGGCGGTCGTAGTTCCGCCGCAGCTCGTTGTTCGAGAGAGACTCTATGAACTCTCGTTGCGACTCGACGGTTCCGCCTGACGGTCAACAAAAATGGTCAGCGCGCGCCAGCCTTGCAGACGGCTTGTGGGAGTCCCGCGGGCGTACCCATGACGAGGAGGTTCCTCTCAGGCAATCGTTTCCCGCTGGCAACGGAGTCGAGCATGGAGCTCCACATGTCCCTCTTTGGCTCGCCATTCTTGCCCTCGGAGCCGCCAGAGGCAGTTGTGTAGGTTGAGAAGCGGTTGGAATTCGACGCCATATTGTTCCGCCTTGATCCGTCGCGAGGTCCTCAGATATGCGCGCTGGTGCCGCTCATCGCTGGGCGTTGGCGGGCGCGATGCGGTGTGGACGTGGCGGGCTCCCTGGCCGTCGGAGGAGCTGGGCAAGTAGGGGCGCGTTGGGTCTGTTTAGTGCAGTGGACGCGTCGGGACAGGTGTGCCGGATCGCATTGGGCGTCTTTTGAAATTCGTTATCTTGTCCTGGTGACGTCTGGAGGAGCTGTGCTGTATGCAACTCATGTCCCACTTCTCTCACAGCAAGCGACACCCAGAGGTCCAAGTTGTCTATTGAATCAGAGACTCCCGGCTGCCATCAGGGGCCCCATGGATCATTCCGTTGCGTGCAGGGGGCGTGGAGGGTTCAGAGATCCCACCTGGCACTGGCACGTTGAAGGTCTTGGCGGACCAGGGTAGCAGCAGCTGTGGCACAGTTGGTTCCAGCTGTCATTGCTCAGTGTCGAGCGACCCAGGGAAACGAAACGCAGCACCTTTCTGACCTGACATGTGCCTACACCATTCGTAATCCTGTGAGTCAACCAGCATGCACATTTTACAGCATTGTCATCTTTGGGATGGGCTCCTTGAGGAAATACTGTGAGAAACGGTGGGACAAACTTTGTACCTACATTGGTCTTTCTTGGTCTCCCAAGTCTCTATGTAGTCGAGACCACAGCGAGCTCATAAACGGGCAATCTGTCAGTAATCGCACACGATCAGCATTTGGGCAAGTATGCATTTGGAGTTGCAGATATCTGAATGCTTGTATAGACCAAATCAGCTGCAAGTATTTCCTCTGTATCGTAATGCGTGCCCTCATTGTTTAAAAGATAAGAACTGTCGGCACTCCAAACAGGACTCCGAAACAGGACTCCGGAGACAAAGCATGCTCGAACAGATTGATGAATCAATCAACCAAGAATTTGAATACCTTTTCATTAGTCTTTTTCTGATCCTGATTTTTTTGGGGGGAGAGCAAGCGTGTCAAGAAGAATCCATGGATGCAAGCTGCATGTCAGGTTGCTCTGGTGGACGGGTGTAGGGGATCCTTGCGCTAAGTGCGGCGCCACTTCTGGGCTGTCAGCCTCATAGACGTCACCCAAAACTTGCCCAGCCTCGCGAGAGCTCTGTACTTGTCCAATACGGATGCAAAGAGGAGTGCAGCCCCAACTCCTCCTCAGCAACAACCATGAACAAGATACGAGCGATCCAGGAGCTCAACAAGAGGGAGATCGAGCAGGGAATGTGCGCACCACCCCTCTCAGCCCAGAACAACATACTTTCACGAACAGCCCAGACTAATACTGACGTTCGCGCAAACAGCTCCCCCAACGCCTCCTGGCATGTCGACTACCGTGACACCGCCTTCGTCTACTTCGGCGGGCTACCCTACGAGCTCAGCGAGGGCGACGTGATCACCATTTTCTCGCAGTTCGGCGAGCCGACCTTCCTCAAGCTCGCCCGCGACAAGGAGACGGGCAAGTCGCGCGGCTTCGGCTGGCTCAAGTACGAGGACCAGCGGAGCACCGACCTCGCAGTGGACAACCTGGGCGGCGCGACCATCAACGGCCGCATGGTCAGCGTCGACCACGCGAGGTACAAGGCGCGGGACGATGAGGACTTGGAGGAGTGCCGCGTCGACTGGGAGACGCTGCAGAAGCGGGAGAAGCTTGAGAAGGGCGGCGGCGGCGGAGACGACACAGACATGGGGGAGGGGAGTGAGGATGACGTTCCTGCGAAGAGCAGACATCGGCCGATGCTGAAGGAAGAGCGGGAGCTCATGCTGCTGGAGCAGGACCACGACGAGGACGACCCCATGAAGGCTTTCCTGATTGAGGAGAAGAAGAGAGAGGTCGAGGATGCGCTGCGTAGGGCGAGTAAGAAGAAGGAAAGCGGCGATAAGCACAGAAGCCGGCATCACCGGTCGCATCGGTCTCGGAGGGATGATAGCGAGGACGATGGGGACCGGCATAGGCGCAGGCGCACGAGACACGGCGAGGAGGACGAAGATCGCAGAGAGCGATCGAGGCGCGATGATAACCCTGTCCTGAAGGGCGACGACGACGACGATGATCACCACCGCGAAAGGCGGCGTCGCGATTCTCGTGAGCCCGACAGGAGGCGAGGCAGAGATTGTGATAGCTCAGAAAGGAAGCGGGATCGTGACATAGACCGTCGACGACACGATCCCCAGGACTCCGCCCACCATGACAACCGCAGGCATCGAACCTCCGACCGAGATCGAAGCCATCGGCACAGAGACAGGAGTAGATCACCTTGAGTACTGTATAGGGGTGCAGTATCATCGAATCAATTAAGTGAGAGTGGAGCAAGTGCTGCCCACCACCATCACTATAGTTACGGAGGCTATCGAGCTGCTCTTCTTGCCAGTCCTGTTTTACCTGTGCAGTGTGCAGAGCTCATCATCATGCTCGTGTCCGCGTGAGTGTGACCTCCAAACGCCGTAAACCCAGACCGAAGATTAGCCAGACCTATCCCACAGCGATCTCGAGCAGGCCGACCCCACTTGCCATCTGCCAATACGCTCGCTGTGGCCTCGTGAACCCACCTGAGGGTGTCATCTCATCTCTTTGAGCTGCCGTGGTTTGCTGAAGCGTTCAACAAATATCGTCCTACATGTCCTTGCAGTAACGCTTCCAACCCTCACGGCGCACTCGGCGACGACCCTCATCATCCAGCTCCACTTTGAACTTCTCCCAGCGGGCATCGATGCCGGCGCCAACAACAATGATGGTGTCCTCGTCGGTCCAGGCCAAAACACCCTTCTGGGGCTTCGTGGTACCAAGGCTGGCGACGTCCGAAAGAGCAGGCAGGCCACTGGTGGGCTCGTCGCCGATCTCAAAAGGGGCAGATGCGAATGAATACTGGTCCGAGAAAGCGCGCGGCATGAAGGGGATCTTTCCTAGAATACCCCACTTTCCCCTGCCCTCCTCGATAGCTGCAGCCGTAGCACTAGGGCGGCTGGCCGGAAAAGTGAGGCTGATTGGGCTCGAAGGCGACTGAAGGTCTTTCAAGTTCTCCTGGGAGGGGATGTCGAACACGTGCAGGGTACCCTTGTCAGAGGTACAGGCGAGAATATTACCCAGCCTGCTGAAGCCCAGCGAGAAGATGGTGGCGCTCTCCACGCCGCGGCGGAGCTCGCAGATGCGGGCGCAGTTTCGAGTGTTCCAAATTCGGATCAGGGTTCCCTAGAGCGCGCATGAGCATCCTGCGCTCCAATAATGTATCACGGTGAATCGGAATAGGGAACTCACCTTGTCGCTCGCGGTGGCGAGCATATCGCCCTTCTCACTGAAGACCATAGCCCGCAAAGCGGTCGAATGGGCAGGGATGATGCTCACGTTGTCAGTGGCCAGCTCGACAAGGCGCACATGTCCGGCGGTAGGACCGGGAAAGGCGATGTGCTTTGCAGACATGCAAATTAAGCCGTGCAGGTTGTCAGCAGTCTCATAAACTGCCACCTTCAGCATGTCCTTTGGCTTGTTCCAAGGGGCGTGGAACTCGACACTGTTCTGCAGGACAACAATGGCTTTGTCTCGGTTGATGCGGACGGCACGCACAGGGGTCTTGACACTGATCGAGGCCACGGCCTTCTTCTTGATGACCTCCCACAGAAAGACCTGGAGCATATCTATGAGCATGGATGGGAACAGTTTGGGGCCAAGCAATGACCTACCTTGTTGGCAGCAAACTTTGGCATGCGGCCACCGCCAACCAGAGCAATGATGTTAGTCTGGCCAAGCATTTGAGCGAGGCCAATGCCTCCGGCGAGGTCTGGTGGGATCATCAGTCTTGGGGTTTCAAGCTTCCAGAGGTGTCAGAGCTCACATACCTTGTGTGAGTGACAACTGACCGGAGTCAGCATGAACGACTGCGGAGTGTCAGCTTCTGTGAAAGATTAGGGCGCAGGTCTGGCGCCAGCACTCACCAAGGAAGCCATCCTCAAGTCCAACCGCGAAGTGAAGGCCAGAATCGCTGAAATTCGCGGACAAGACACGGGTAGGCCTGTCTGGCTCTATCTTGGGCCGGGTATCCATTTTGATAGACCAGGGTTATGTTTGCTGTGTTGCTTTTTGCGTCGATGTGACAACAGACTCGACTTGTCCACAAAGGGTGGATTGTGCAGGTATCCGAGTCAAGAGGTTGGGTGTTGGAAAGTGAGACTGGTCGCTTCAGAAAACCATAAAGAGGTTTGAATCAAAGAAAGATGCCTAGCCTTTAGACTCTATAATGATCATGTTGCCTGGGGATGATGTCGTTAAAGCGGGCCTGCGTGGATGGTGCTGCGAGAACGAGGTATCGTGAGCGGCCGGTCTGTAGCTATGCTATGAGAATGAGGCCTGCGTCGTCGAGGAAGCTGACAGGAACAATGGATAGTCTGCAGCAGGCCTCCCCAAATTACCCAGAGCATGAACTGACAGGTCAAATCAAAGAGAAACCTGGCAAGGCATACAATATCTTGCAGGCCATATTGGCTAAGAATACTAAAGACTAGCTATACAACACTAGGTCCCAATCTTGGGAGACGTCGTGTAAGTCCTGGATATAGTCTGAGATCTGAGGTCAGGTCTGAGGTCCGAGGTCTGGGGTTGAAAGGTCAGATGATCCACCCACTGTGACAGCTGGGCGACTCTGCCAGCTGGCACCCGCAGTGGAGGCCAGGTCAGAGGATACCTGAGTACCCGAGTACACCTGGTCCTCTACAGCTTCGCGGCTAGTCCGCGGTGGGACTAGCGCCTCAACTGGGGAGGCAGGAGGACCCCCTGAATCTGAATTGCAGCTCTGGGAATCATCCCCTGAGAGAGCTCCTCCTCCAGTGGTAGTAATTTGTGAAATTGCGCTGGTTTGCTCCACCCTTTGACAGTGGTGTCCCGACCCTTGGCGCCCTTCAAACATTCCCCCTTTCCAACAGAAGCAGAGCAGAGGTCTGGCACATCATCAACACCTTCGATAGCCTCTTCACGCGACTTTTCATCGATCCAATTCTCTTGCCTTTCGATAGAGCAGGAATCGAATTCAACCCATCAACTCGCAATTCGACCGTGCTCTGGGTTTCTGGAAACCCGTCAACAATCATGTCTTCCCCTGCCGTACGTTTGCTGTCATCTCCCCCGTGCATCACGAGCCAATCTGCCGATTCGTGTCGCTCGCATCAGGCACGACCAGCAGCTCACCGCGTCGCGTCCAATCAATTGTTGCTTCCGGGCGGGCTCCATTGCTGACCTGTTTCTGATCAACAGAAGATGATCCGCCGCAAGAAGAACGTGAAGAAGGGAATCCAGTTCTGTTTGATGGTCTGCGGAGCATCAGGTACTGGTGAGTTCACACCGCGCAAAGCTGCAACCGTCTTCCAGCCTAGCTCCCTGCAACGCTGCAACGCTGCAACGCATGGGATTCGTTTGCTGACAGCTCTTCGGTCTTTCGCAGGCAGAACTACCTTCGTCAACACCCTCTGCGGAAAGTCTGTGATCGGCCACAAGGACTCCGATGACCCCAACGGCGCCCACGTCGAGGACGGCGTCAAGATCAAGCCCATGACCGTTGGTACGGATAAACTAGATCTAGAATCATATACGAGCAACTGATATCTGACTGGCCATGCAGAGCTCGAGCTCGACGAGGAAGGCACGCGCATCTCCCTCACCATCGTTGACACCCCTGGTTTTGGTGACCAAGTCGACAACGAGGCCAGGTACGATTAGAGACTACGCGCTCCTAATCTACCATTCAACGCTGACAAACCCTACTTACAGTTTCTCTGAAATCGTTGGGTACCTCGAGAGACAATACGACGACATTCTAGCCGAGGAGTCGCGTATCAAGCGTAACCCTCGCTTCAGAGACAACCGGGTTCACGCCCTGCTTTACTTCATCACCCCCACCGGCCATGGGTATGTTCCTCCCGCCTTTGGATCGCCCTCGTGGCGTTTGCTGACAATGCCTCCAGGCTCCGTGAGTTGGACATCGAGCTGATGAAGCGCCTGGCGCCCCGCGTGAACGTCATTCCCGTTATCGGCCGCGCGGACTCTCTGACCCCCGGTGAGCTGGCTGAATCGAAGAAGCTGGTCATGGAGGACATCGAGCACTACCGTATCCCGGTCTACAACTTCCCGTACGATATCGAAGAGGACGATGAGGACACGGTCGAGGAGAACGCCGAGCTTCGGGGCCTCATGCCATTCGCTATTGTCGGCTCGGAGGATGCTGTCGAGATCGGTGGCCGCACAGTTCGGGCCCGTCAGTACCCATGGGGTGTTGTGGAGGTTGACAACCCTCGCCACTCGGACTTCCTCGCCATTCGATCCGCGCTGCTGCACAGCCATCTTGCCGACCTGAAGGAGATCACCCACGACTTCCTCTACGAGAACTACCGTACCGAGAAGCTGTCCAAGAGTGTGGAGGGTGGTGCCGGAGTGTATGTCTTCCTACGTTCCCTGTCATGCAAGAATCATCAGCTAATTGTTTCTCAGCGACTCCTCAATGAACCCCGAGGATCTGGCATCCCAGTCCGTCCGTCTCAAGGAGGAGCAGCTCCGCCGCGAGGAGGAGAAGCTGCGCGAGATCGAGATCAAGGTCCAGCGCGAGATCAACGAGAAGCGCCAGGAACTCCTTGCCCGGGAGTCTCAGCTCCGAGAAATCGAGGCACGCATGCAACGAGAGCAGGCCGGGTCAGGAACACCGGCTCCCGATGCGAACGGCGATGCCGAAGCTTGATTCGATTCTTCTGGGCCCGGTGGTTAAGCTCACTGGGAACTGCTACGCCAAGACACGACCTCGCTACTTCGGCGCGCATTTCCTTTGATTGATTGGCGGTCTATTGCGAGCGAACATGAAGTTGATGACAAAGACCGACCTATGTGGACAAGGCCAGATCGGAGTCATGGGGTCGTCGGCTCACTTGAGTCTGGCCGCGGATCTTGAACAGATGGTGCTCGTCTTCCCCATAATGATATCCCCGCACCATCTGCTTCGGTGTCTCTAGGAACGCTATTAAGATGAAAAAGGCAAGGCGGAGAGGTTGGCGGAGAGGACTTGCCGCATATTTTTCCATACGTCTTCTTTCTTTGCTGTGTCGGTTCGTCACTTGAAGAGCCGACCATTTTCCAAGGACGTTTGGTATTTTCCCCAACACGACTTATTTCTAGTAGAGGACTTCTAATGCAGATAACCTAAATTCATATTTCTTCCACGGATTAGTGAGGTGCGAAGGATGACGGCCGCTGCTGACGCGGAGGCCGTGACTTTCCCTGCCCAAGACGAGTCAATTTGTTTGGACGCTTGTGGCTTTCTAGTGAGAGTCGTCAACAGAGTGATATATTTCATAGATAACTCGAAAGCCGCCTTGGAGATGTCTATTTTGCTCTGAAGCCCTTCAGGTACGTGCGGCAAGTGAACTTTGCACAATCGTAGCAGTTGGGCTGGAAGCTCCCTCGACTGACTGGGGTCGTTTCATCTCTCTCCCAGTACAGCGCAATGAAAGTGCTGACATGCCCTACGATATTCATGTAAAAAACATGTAAGCTCAGGTTGGCGGTTTGAGTTCAAATTTAAAGTCGAATTGTATTGTAAACTTGTAAGAAAAAATGAATCTGAGAGCCCTGCGATACCAACGCCAATGAGTCAGTCCCATCGTCCGCCAATTTGATAACCACTTGAATAGGAGACCGCCATTTTGAAGCGCAATGTCTGCGAACGGAATGTCATCGTGTGCCCGATTGGGAACGCCATGGACCTCGTCCGCCGCCCGTTTCAAAAAAGGAAAAATATCTCAGAGATAGGAAACAACGCATAGTCCGTCTCGATCTCCGTCCATTCTGTGGCATGGCAATGTAGCCCATGAGATTTCCCCATCTCTCCCAACACAGAGAGCCGAGTTCAAGAGCAGTCTAGTTGTTCTGCTGGCTGTTCAGAATACGCAAGATGGCCAGGAACAGGTTGATGATGTCCAGGTACAGGCTGATGGCTGCGGCAATTTCTTCCTCGACATGGTGCTTCCGCATGACCAGCTGGGTGTCGACAAGAATGTATCCGCTAAAGATCAAAGCCGCCAGGCCGCCGTAAATCAACTCGCCAGTCGAGCTGTATGGGAAGAAGGCGGCCATGAAGCCGAAGAGGATCAGGCCCCACAGGCCACCAAACAAATACGGCATCCAAGAGGTGAAGTCGTACTTGGTCTGGCAGGCGAAGGCGGTCAGGAAGACAAAGATGCCCGCGGTCAGGATCACGGCGTTGAGGACGATGGAAGTCTTGTAGAAGGATACGACGACGGAGATGGTGTATGCCTCGAGGAGGGTGAAGCCTGACAGGAAGAGCAGGTTGGTCGGGTAGGAATGGCGCTTCCAGTATGTCAATAGCATCATGCCGATTGCGCCGAACATCTGTGAGCACGGCCAGCGGTTAGTAAATCACCCGGACGAGACCTTGCCATGGGAGAGAGCTAGGGGCTGGGGGCCGCTCGACGTACCGAAACAAAGACCAGCGCCGGGTGTCCTTGGATCCATTCCTTGTAGGCCGGGGAGACGAAGCTGATGGTGCTCACGGCGCCGGTTACCAGCAGCTGCACGGTCAGGATGGTGTAAACCTTGCGGACGAACTGGTTGCGGATGTCGATGGTCGCCTCGGCGACGGAGGCGCCAAACTTGAAGTCATCGGGGACATTATCCTCTGAGGAGCGCGGCGCGCCCTCGCCTGCGAAGAGCCTGGCCTCGTCGTCGGCGGCTTGGTAGGAAGGTGGTGCCTGGCTGTAGGCCGGACCCGCCGGGAGGTTGTCAGGGTCCTGCTGTGGGGCGGGGGCGTACTTCGCGTTGGACATGATGGTCCGCTGTCGTGGTTGGTGATGGATGACCGTACAGTGCTGGGTCTGGGCGTTGGAAGGCGTCTATCGCAAACGTGCTTGTATTCGAGCAAAGGAGGAGAGGGCCAAATTCAAGGGCAGAACGGAAAGATAATGAGTTTCAGAAGGTTGTCAGGTGAATCACGAAAGAAGGTTGTAGAAGTAATCGGTGACGAGCAGGTGATGCGGCTCCCGTCAACTAGCGTAGGTGTAGGCAGCTTAGGTGCCACTCATTAATCAGTGTGGGGAAACGGGTCGATGGCACTCCATTCACTAGCACTAGTCTGCCTAGATGCGTATTGTCGAGTGGTAGACGGACCTTCGCCACGTTCAGGATGACTAAGCAACCCAAACGGAAGGTCATCTTAGGTATCTTTGCTTGCACTCGATATATTCAAATCACCTTCTTCATGCCAGGCATAACTGCACTTGCATGGCAGCGGGCCAACATATTCAGGTAGACAGGATGCTTAGCAAACATGCGCTAAGTGGCTAACTGCGTCCGATCCTCTCTTCAACCGTCATCTGCGGCCTTCCAGCATGCAAGGACACCAGGTAAGCCCACCCGCGGACGTTGAGACCACGCTGCTTTGACAGCTGCGTTCTGAAAGAAACAGCGTGCTTGTGCACCACGAACCCAAGGCTGATAAATATTCACGAACGGCTGGCTGGAGCTCTTGACCTTCTGACTCTGGTGCTGTCAAAATGGTCAAAATTCCGGGTATGTAGCCGGGTTCGACTGCCAGCATGATGGTGCTGCCGACGGTTCTCCATACCTTTCGGGCCAGGGAAATCCGTTAGATCAGTCCAGATTGTGGTCGCCCAGAAAGGATCACGAGAAGTAACTCAGCATTCGCGAAGTTCGCCAAGAACCTGGAGGAATCTAGAACATCCACTGCCCGCCAGCGGCCTCCACCTCCTCTACTGCCCAACATCGATGATATTTGCAGCTGTGTCCAGCCGTCAGCATGCTTAGAGCCCAATATTGAGTCCAGTGGTAATTCTAAACGTCAGACTTGTGGAGTCCACTGATGCTTCCATAGCAGGGCGTATATAGATTTTCAAAGTCACTCACCGCCGCACTATTGAACAAAGAAGAGAGCGCATACCCATGAACGAAGATACTGCCACGCTACTTGTAAGGGGAAAAAATCTAAGCCAAAAAAAAAAAAAAGATTATGGCTGTGATTCACATGATGCTGCCCAACCTGTATATGAATAACAGCAGCGAAATGGGCGGGAGCAACGAATCAAGTAATTAGACGCTTAAAAGTTGACAATCGGAAGGTTCAGTCCCTTGTTTTGCAGCTTGACATTGCACGGGCAACGTAACCCAAGAATTTCAACAAAAAGTAGTCTGGGACATATACACGATACTTTCAGCAAACTTACGAACATCAGCGGATGAAGTTTGAGAGCATCTATAAGCACCTCAGTTTGTAATGAGTGGGGAAACCCGACGATAACTCCAAAGGAGTTCTTGTTTATGTAACGCCCTGGGTCCACGGTGCCAATGAGGAGTAGCATGAGAGAGATACTAAGATGGAGTAGCTCTTCCAGTGACTGCGTGGTTCCTCACCGATGGTATTCCCTTCAGCCATATCACCTACATATCGTCTTAAGACTCAAACAACATGGAGCCTCCAAAAATACCTATACCCCCCTCGGAAGGGCCACTACAAGTTCATCCGCAAATCGAATCGATATTGAAGGAATCATACCCCAAAACTAAAACCCGGTTGTTCTGACCATCATTGACCAAGAGCTGTCCAGTATCGACGTTCTTGAGGCAATAATGGAATTAAACATACTTGGCCAGGGCGATGTCATTTCGATCATCGCCATAGATGATGTTCTTAGGTATCTCTGACCCCATAGAGGTGACCAGATCTGGTAGCAGTGTGCAGTGCCAGACAGCTTTCACTGTGGCCTCAGTTCCCAACTATCAGGACATCGTCACAAGTAGACAGTCAGTCCAACGACTTTCTGCAATTCGAATGCCCAGCTGATAAAAAAAAATACCGGCCTGGAAGACATTTTCATTGACTCACTTATGGATGTCGGGGTTGCTGATCCAGCCAGTGCCAGGTTTTTCAACAAAACCCTGAGAAATGCCATGTGCTCCGAGGAAGGTGAGATCAGGGAACTTGGTCCAGTATGTCGAAGCAGACCTATCCAAGGCGCCGGTCTGGGTGGAAAATGATCAGGACTTGGAATGGCGCTCTGAGAGAGATAGAAGAAGTAGGAATTCCACTTTGACCCTAAGCAGCCCGAACGGCCGGACCAAGTCTTATTGGGTATACGTCAGAGCTCCCAATGGCTCTTGGTGACCAACGAAGGAAGCTAAAGTCCACACCTGATGCCATGCCACTTGAGATCCAGCCAAGTCCACCTGTGCGTGCAGCAACCCCGGTCTCTCCTCGAGCATATTGAGCCACAGATCCAGATATTGCAGTCGATTCCAGTGACATTATTTGACGGTCGACTCATTTGACGGCATTTCGAATCAATTCCAAGGTACTCAATCTGCACGACATGGAAAACCTGGTGGACAGAGAGTAAGCCGTCAGAAGTAAATTGTAACTTCTGATTTATCGGACTCCTTTCAATTGGCTCTCTCACTCTTGTCCACGCAGATTACAATTGAAAGACTAGTTCTGTCTATAAAGCGATAGCGCAGACAATCTAGAGCTTGGAAAGGAGAAGTGGGCGGGCAGATGATCATTGTCACCCGTAAGTAGGTGGTGTAAAAGTGCACAGATTATTGCCAAGACACAGCAACTCTTCCGACCAACAGAACCTGATGTGTGTCCAACGTGAGCCTAAGATGTCATCTCATCTGAGTCCTCTCCTGTGTTCTATGATACTGTGTAGGGTGCTGGCAGCTCAGCGTTGAATCTATGGAACCATGCTGTTGGTCCAAGGCCCCTGCGCGTGCGTGCAGTGAGAAAAGGCCAAGCAAAACGTGGTCATTTCTACTTTCGTATGACATAGGGGTGATTTGCATAAAGTCCTGCTTCAATTGGCTCGGGACCTCAATCTGGGATTACCGGGGATTGAGGAAGCCCTAAGCCATTCGCAGAAGTGTGCCTGTCAACAGGAAGGGATACCCCATCAAAGGCACGGGTACAGGACGGATGAGACCTTGGGCACCTCAGAGATGGGTCGAGCGAGCCCGGAAACGTTTCAAGCAAACGCGATTTCGAACGGACATGGAGATGACGCCTGGGGAGGAGGTGCCAGGAAGAGCTACAAAAGGGGAGGGGAAATTCGTGGCAGCGTCGCAGCGTCCAGGGACACGAGCCTTTTACTGTGTAAGGGAAAACGAGATCTGCAGCCAAGAGGGAGGTTGTGTAGCAGCAAATGCAAGCCGTAATTGGGCACGCAGGCACGCAGTCGAGCTTTGAAGAAGCCCCCGGCCTCGATTGGTCGCAGAGGATAAGCTCCTCTGCAAGATGAAGATGATCTGCGACTACGACTGCGACTTCGACTGCGGGCACGGGCGCGAGCAACGCTATTCCCTCGGCCCTGTGTGGGCGACTGAATTCCGGGGTTGTGGTTGTTGGTGAGGCAAGCAGGTTTGGTGATTCGAGCCGCAGCAGCCAGAGTAGGTACCTAGGGTATCTACTAGTACAATGGATTGAATCGCCTCGCACTCAGTTGCGTTGCGTACCCTGTCACTGTATCTGCCGCGTAGTGTACGGCCAGCACCAGCCTCCCTTTCCGCTCTTCCCCCGCGTCTAAGAATTCTGCCGATGGAGTCTCCCTGCTGTGGGTCTTCCGGTCTGATAGGGAATCATCAATCTCTCAACATTAATTGCCCATCAGCGAATGGATTGGGCGCGGATCGATTGATTTGCTCGCGCAATAGAGGGAGTCGCAGTGGGGCGTCGTCTTCCCCCGCCGGACCCTTCACTGAGCTTGCCCTCAACGGGCAAGTTTCAGAGCCAATCCCCACCCCTTAATGGCTCACCGCCTTCCCGCCCGGTGCCAGAGCTGCCAACTCCCGGTAGTCCAGGCCCCGTCCGCGGCACCCGCCCTGTCCCAGCACCGCACCAGCACCAACAGAACAGAGTAATGCTGTGATAGACGCGCCCCAGGCGAGGCGAGATACCTAATAAGTACCGGCCAAACCAGCTTGACAGGGGGGTAGGGGCCCAGGAAACAAACCCTGGAAGGCTGGTTGGTCCAGCCTCAGGACTCGAAAATTCGGGGCCAGGGTCCCTCCAGCAGCTGGCGCAATCCACCTTGGCCGTTGCTCCAATATCAACACTTTTGACGTCCTGATCCTTTCCCTGTTGTCGCTTCTCAGTCAGGCAGTTGGCAAACTCACTGTGCCACAAACAACAATTCTCTCTCCCCTCTGCTCCGCTCGACCATTATTCTGTTTTTCTTGGTGACCGACGACAACAGAGTCTTTGATCATTGAGCCTCTGCGAGTCCTCTGAGCACGCGCAACGAGGTATTCTCGACATCTGTCCGGCCGTGTGTCAGTCAGTCATTGCACTGCCTATCACCAGCAAATTGTCGCCAGCCCCTCTGCCCTCCTCTACTGCACTCTGCTCCACCTGCTCCGAGCTTCGACGCGGCCACGACTCGGCAGGGCTTCGACAGGAACCCGACCACGACCCTCTGGTCGCAGCATAACGCTGCCTCCTACCACCTACATCTCCGTTCCACTGATCGACCACTCTTACTTTGCCAATTGGGTAGTCACATCCTCAAAAATCGCCCATGATGTCTTCCGAACCCACCAATGGCGCCAACACGGAGGGCCTCAGGGTCTCAAGCTCCGACTCTGCTCGCCAGTCGTCGTCCTCCCTGAAGCGCAACTACTCTGGCAAGAAGGAGGCCATGAACGGGCCATTGTACAGGCAAACAGTCAATCACACTGTCCTCGTCAGACGTCTTAAGAGGAAAGGAGACGGGCCCTCTAAGCAATTGGCCCGCTGGTTTGTCGAGAACCAGATCGGTATGCCTCCTGTCCCCATCTCTGCCTCCACGCGTCCCCAACAGCAGCAAGCAAAAAAAGGCTTCTCCAAAGTTGTGCGCGCCACACCGCCTGCCATCGACACATTGCACTGCATGCTGCGTGTCTCAATTTGTGGCTTTGCGACTACCGGCCGCCCATCATCACCACCTCACAAGAACCACCTACTGATGCAGATTCGTCGCAGGATTCTCGTTCAACCTCCTCGCGCTGCTATTTTGCGCTCACTACCTCCTCCCCAAGTCCCAATCCTACACGGCCAAGTTTGTTCGTCTTCAATACTACAATGCGAACTCAGGAAAGTATGGCGCTGGCTTCGACGACTCCTACTTTGTCGCCTTTTGCGTTGTCCTCCTCACTGGCCTGCGGGCTGCGACGATGGAGTATGCCCTGGCGCCGTTTGCCAAGTACATGGGCATCAGCAAGAAGAAGGAGGTGACTCGCTTTGCCGAACAGGCCTGGCTTGTCTTATACTGTACCATATTCTGGTCTCTTGGCTTCGTACGTGCGCCTATCCCCCTGCTGTTGCCTCTGGGCCCCTCCGGGGGCGCCAGCGCCTTACAACTTGAAATACGTGAGACCGATTATACTGACTAGCATTGACCTGCAGTACATCTACTTCACATCCCCTTACTGGTTGGACCTTAAACAACTATGGGCGACCTGGCCAAACCGCGAGCTTGGCGGCGTGCACAAGACCTATATTCTGGCCCAGCTGGGTTTCTGGCTGCAGCAGATCTTTGTCATCAACATCGAGGAGCGTCGCAAGGACCATTGGCAGATGTTGTCTCACCATTTCATCACTATTGCGCTGATTATTGGGTCCTATCGATACCACCACAATGCCGTGGGCAATCTCATTCTGGTGCTGTTCGATGTTGGGGACATCCTCCTCTCGGTACGTCCTCGCAATGTCTTTGACCTCTTTTGTTTATCGAGCATCCACCGACTGACGATCTACAACAGGGTGCTAAGTGCCTCAAATATATGGGCTTCACCAATGCCTGCGATGTCGGCTTTGGACTGTTCATGCTGGCGTGGTTTGTCTGCCGTCACATCTTCATGAACATGGTCTGCTGGTCTATCTACGAGCATGTGCCTTACACAATGACGTACGGGTGCTTCAAGGGCAGCCAAGACAATCTTGAGGGCCCATTCGAACAGCCCGAGGGCTATAGTTTCTACCTCCAGCCGTTCCTAACGTCTGACGGCCTCTTGTGCCACAACGACACAATCAGATGGACCTTCCTGACGCTGTTGCTCAGCCTGCAGACGATCTGCATCGTCTGGTTCGCAATGATAGTCAACGTGGCAGTGCGTGTTATCAGGGGCGCTGGCGCGGATGATACCCGCAGTGATGACGAGGGCGACGAGGAAGAGGAGGAAGAGTTCGTCTACGAAGAGGCTCAGCCAATGGAAGAGGAAGTCGGCGTTGAGGAGCTCGATTTGAAGATTTGGGAGCGGAGAAGTGGTGTCAAGAGGACGACGTCCAACGCCACAGGTGTCAGCCTTCCTGGGCACAGTGACCGCAAGGAGTTGCTGAACCGCATTGGCTGCGAGAAGCAGATCGACTGAGCTCACGGGATCGCGTATTCGTGGCTCTTAAATGGTCTGCCTTGGATGGCGTGTTCGCCTGGCACCACGGACCGCACAGGCGTCTGGCTTACTGTGCTTGACAAGTTCTTGGGCGAACTTACAGCAGCGCAGACGAGACCCATGGAACGAATTACAGACCCTCAAATTCAGAGATACCCTGGCGGTGTCAATTCTCTTCGTACATAACACGACACAAGCAAAAGTTGGCGCGACGGAGTTTAGATATCTTTTGGTTTCATACGGGGAAAAAACATGTGTGCGATTGTACAGATCCCACATCGAAAAAGGACTGGTTGAAGGAAGGCCAAGGACCAAGGGCGGAGGACTTCATGATGAATCTGAGAAGGGGAAAAAGTCTCACATCTCTTCCCTGTGTGTTTCTTTTCGACGACTATAGACTTGGGATCAGGAATAGGTTACAGTTATCTATACCCCCAGAGGCATCAGGTAGGGCAAACATCCTAGCAGGGGATGATGGCAATGGAACTAATTGTCCTGTGGTCCTGTGGTCCTGTGGTCCTGTGGTCCTGTGGTCTCTTGCGTGTGTTATCACCACCCTCTTGATGGCCGAGTCGGACCTTCCATGATGACATGTTCGTGTCATGTCTTCTCGCGCAGAGCCGCCCTGCCGGCATCACGAATCAGGTTGGGAGAGGAACGGTCGGTCATCGGCTCCTGGATCGCGGAGAAACCTCGATCGATCGATCAATGATGTATGGCCGTATACTACATCCACCGGTTCAATGCCCGTCTGGCAGCCAGCTTCTTGGTCCCTACTCCCCTCCTGGAAGGCCGAGGTAAGCGATTCATGGATCTCTCGGTCGTCAGTCAGTCAATGTCGTCACTCGACTCACAGTCTCACAGACTCGAACTACTACAAGTGCCGAGATGTTCATGATCAGTCACCTAGTCACCGTGCGAGGAAGGCCCAAGCAAGACCCGAGAGCGGCAGATTTTCAAAGACAATAATTTTCATATGAACATTAAGAAGAGTAAATACGTGGCATGGCAGCCATCGATAAATACATCGCAGTCAGCCCTCCCCCCCCCCCCCCCAAACACCCCCAATCCCCCGCGCCGACGACATGGACAGTTCCGGCGCGAACAAACCGAGGAGTGTGTGTATTGCATATTCAGTCCATATCGTTCGTACCCCAAAATCAGCGATGGGTCAAATAGCCTCGTCAGCAAAGCCGCCCCGACTCACTCACACTCTCTTGCCGCCTAGCCTTCTCGTCTACCCCTCCCGGCTCAACGACACGCCACCCGCGCCCTCGTCGAGATGCCATCTCAGCAGGGGGCCGATACAGCGGCGGCTCCCCTGGTAAATCAAGTGTGCCTCGGTCGTAGGTCCGGGGGAGCGTTTAGAAGTACTGGGTGCGCCAGACTCGCTCGGTCGGCACGGTGACAGCGATGCTGTTGGGCCGCGTCGTCTTCTCTCCGATGGGGGGCCCGCAGCGGTTGGGCATCACGCACACCTCGAAGTCGGCCGCAGTCGACTCGGCCGGCGGCGCCTCCCCGGCTGCTCGGTCGGCGATGTTGAGGGTCGTGATCGTCGGCTGGGCGGTCGTGGTGCTGATCGCCTGGGGAAGGGTGCTAGTGCCCACGATAGTGTACGTTGTCGTTGCGACGGCGCCAGTCTGTATATACGTTTGGGGCGGCATTATCGGCCGGACAAACGTATGAGTCTCATAAGTTGTGGCAACCGTCGTTGTCGTGGAGGGGCCCCTGCAACCGTGGGGCATCACGCACGCCTCCACCGCAATGGACGGCGGCACCTCCCCGGCCGCTCCGTCGAGGATGCTGTGGGTCTTGATTTCCGTCGGCTTGGCGGTTGGCCTGCTGGCCGTGGGAACTGTCACGCTTGGGACCGGAATAACGATGTCGGTATCGGCGTCGGCGCTGCGCCGGGGCAGGGCCGCGGCTGTTGCCGCCAACAAGGCGAGGGCGGCGGTTATGGCCTTCATGTTGCTCGTTTTGGATTGTTGACGATGCCTAGGCACCATTTTTTAATGATCGGTAGGTCTAAGGCTCAGATTCGAGACTCGATCACGACAGTTGATTGTGGTGTACAGAGAAATACAGGTGGTGGGGGGACGATATCCTGATCGGTTCTAGGAGCTGAGTGGCCGGAAATTTATACACGTCGAGGAGTTGTTTACATCGTATTCGACACAACCAGACTGGGCCGGCTCGTCGATAGCCTCACAAGGCTCTTGCACCTCTCACGACCAGCATGCATCGCGGCAGTCAAAGCGCTCTTGCTTGTTTACTTTGCCGTGGCTGACGTCGCACTGTTCAGCTCAACACTACTCCTCCTTGAAGCTCACCAGTGTGGACCAGACTGCCCCCCACCCCCCGGGCATACTAGCCCTGCGCCGGCAGCCTCCCAGCAGGATCAACGATATCCGTCAGAGTCATCGTCACGACACCCGCGCTCAGAGTGACGAAATGGTCATCTCTCTCTGCACGACAGACATGGATACGCCTCACCCATCGCGATACGCTTTCCCCGAGCGAAGCCTTCTCTATTCGCGACTGTCGAGGCGCAGAAGGCTTTCCGTTTAGGAGCGGGCCGTCAAGACGTCCAAACCTCGGGCTGACAAGCCTTGTGCCTACGCGAATTAGTATCCTGACTGCGAGACGTCGTACGCCTTGCTTGATCGCAGGCCACGGATCATCGATGATGGATGGAGGGGTGACATCTGGAGGGGTTCTGGGCATGTGTCTGCCCGCTGCAGGCCTCTCTGACGGGTGGGAATGGCTTTCAATTTGCCAAGGGGATTCCTGACTGTTGTTGCGTCGATTGCGGTGGACTGTCAATCTCTTGGTTTCCACCCGGCCGTGGCGGAAGACATGTGATGTAGGTGCTGGAACATCGACTTTCTACGAGCCATGACCAGGAGCCGGGTCGATTGAGCGACGCAACACCCACGGCGCGACATGAAGAGCCACTGGGCTGCGCGCTGTGCGTTTTTCACTTCCCAGAATATAGCACAGTATTCAGTTGGGACCACAATTTATCTTTGAATATTGTTGCTACTATTACTAATTTTATTTTGGGGCTGGGGCCCGGGGGTTGAGGCTAGGTTCTGATGGATAGTTGGTCTGTAATGAGCGCCCGCGCCCGGCAATGCCTAATGACATACAAGAGAAAGTATCATCAGTGCTCAGGCATCCATCCATCGACACTTGTGCGCATGCAACCGTACCAAAGTAAAAGTTTGGCAAGGCGGGCACATGTGCATTGTATCAGAGCTAACTTACGACAGCTTCATCCCGATCGCCCTGCACATTCAATGCAATGGGATTCATAGATCAGAGACTCAAGGCAATTCTTAACTGACCCCATGTAACCCACATACGGATCAGTATTTCCAGGATGCAAAATGGTGGGTTGGAAGGATTGTCGATCCTCGCGCGCGAAGTTTGGGGGGCAAAGCTAAATTTTTGAGCCTCAATCCTTCGTGAACGACTTGCTTGGCACGAACTTTACCTAGTCTACACCTCTACGGTCTTTCGGTGTGCGAGAGATAAGACCAACGTAATTCGCAACACAACTCGACTTCAAATCCTTTCGATGGTTTTCTCACGCGATATATTGAATATAGGTCGAGCTCGAAGTGGGTCCAGTCAAAGGCATGCGAGGCAGTAACACCACGAGAAAGGGTTCTACTTGCAAGGCCCCTATGACCTGAGGCGTTCAATACTTCAACAGTCACGATGGACAGTCTGGCTGTTCGAGATGTGTGTAAAAACCATGTACACGAACTCTTATTCCTAAGAACTAAACTTGGGGGCGACGGGCAAGGACCGCGTGAGACGCTGTACTCCAAGACCAAACATGACACATTAGAGCCAAACGTGATTTCCCATCGCCAAAGAAAGCCGAAGAAGGCAGATGCAAGGATCCTCCAGAAATTTTCAACCCTATCCCTCCCATATGCGGCATCTATCATGTCCTGACAAGAACATCAGGCAATGACGAGATTTTAGCAAAAACGAACATCCGCCACGTGGTAGAAGCACTTCCTTCACAATCAAAGCTCTTGAAGATGGGGCATAGTGAGAATCATCATCCGCGCGGTGGCCATATGGCGCTCAAAAGAAATGCTGAAATGATGAGGCATCATCCTAGAGGGCATTGTGTAAAGAGCGATGCAAACGGACCGGCACCCCGTCTATCGCATGAATGCAATCGTGGCTGTTGGTGAGTCACCGATTATGCCGCGACGTTGACGTTGACGGTGGCCTGCTTGGTCGGCGGCAGCACGTTCTTGCCGTAGGCGCCGTTAACGTTTCCTGACATATGTTAGTTGCTGTGACATGAAGCAAAGGGGAGGACTGAGGAATTACCGGCAGGGTAGTAGTTGCAGACGCTGTACCAAGCACCCATGGTAGGGTTCATGCTGCCAGGGGCACAGTACTGGGCAGCACAACCGACTTGAGTGGAGCCAACCCAAACGATCTGAGAGTAGTGACCCCATGCCTCGAAGTTGGTGAAATCAGGGTTGGCCTGACCATAGGCGCTGGAGGGGTAGAGGTCGAGCTCGCCATTGTACCACATATCCGTGATGGCCTGGGCGATGATTGTCTCCTCTGTCAAGGAAGAGGCATCGGTAGATGCGTACATGGCAATGTTCTGGCCGTAACCGCCACCGCCGGGGGTGCTGTGGATGATTAGCTTGAGGTTTCGGTGCAGCAGCAGCGTGAACTTTGAGAGGGGGAACTCACAGGTCGTGGGCAAACTTGCAAGACTTGGCGACAGTAGCGGCGTAGCCGGCGTAAGAGCTACCCCAAGTCATGGCAGGCGCCGAGTTGTTTGCGCGGTGGACGTTGTGGTGGTAGACAGCAGTGCTGGCCAGGTCGCTGGGCGCAGCGGGAGCAGCGGGAGCAGCTGCCTGGGCAGGCGACGATGGAGCAGCAACCGTGGAACTGGAGCTCGTGGAGCTCGTGGAGGCAACCTCATCGGCATCGACGGTGACCGTGATGGTCGGGATCACAGTGGAGGTCGTGGTTGGGTTGGCCGCAATGTGGAGGTTTGGCTTCCCGGCCGGAGGAGTCTGGACGTTCGTGACTTCTTGGACGACAGTGTAGTAGACCATCTCAGTCTCGACGACAATGTCCACCTTAGGCAGGGCCAAGGCGATCGAGGCGCCAGAGAGCAGTAGAACTGAAGACTTCATATTGACAACTTGTGCGATTTTGACGCGGTGGAAAAGCGAATCTGGATAGCAGCTGTTTCGATTATTAGTCCGATTATTTGCGTTTAGAAACGAGTTCGAGGCAAACGTTGGGAAAGTGAGTGAATGATGAATGATAGAGTTGAGCGCAGATGCCCAAATGAGCGTGCTGAAGCTGAGCTTCTAACAAAAACAAATGAAGGATGGTAAGAAAGGGAAAAGTGAGGGTTATTTGCAAATGATAGTTGCGATGTGAGGAATTGGAATATGTTTTGTTGGCGACGGCAGGAATGCAGTGAATTTAAAGTCGACGCGGCAGCATGGCTTGGTACGTTCCTCGCCCTAGGCACAGGCTTGGGACCAGCAGCCTTTGTCCCGGAGACGGCACGGGATGACACGCTCAAGACTAAATACCAGGAATGATTTGTGATGATAGGGTATGGTGCGCAGCTAGAAGAGGCCGGACAACAAAGAATCCGTGAATAGTGCGAGGTTAAAGCGTACCTGGAGACGTATTTGTGTACGTTGGGGTTTGTCTTCGAGTCCAGTCGTGAAAGAGATGATCCGCCCGAGATCTGAGATGGGGCGATGAAGACAATAGGCCGTTGTAAAATAGCTTCCAGAAGCACGCGTGTTCAGAGCAGCACTTGACTGTTTGTAGATCCTCTCGAGATTGTGATCGAGACCTTGTGATCGGTCTGAGGCGAAGGGAGCCGGTGGAGTGAGTGACGAGAGGGCGTATGAGACCTTGTGAATCGGGGGCGGACAAGAACACTCGGGGTTGCGAGACACTGCAGAAAAGACTGGCTTTGGGTGAATGGCGACGTCAACTGAGACTGATCTGGGACGCAATTGAGGCTCAAGATTGAGGTAACCGAATAGGTAGCTAAGTGGAATGGTGATGTTGATGGTGGGTGCGCTGGTACTGGACCGCAGGGTAAAGCGAGCGAAGAAAAGAATGGTTTGGCCGGCAAGCAGCAAGTGAAGATATCAATCTTCAAGATGATTTTTGCGAAAAGGAACGGACTGGCCCAAAAGATGCGCCTACTACTGACTTCTGCCGGGTGAGGAAAGAAGGGAGGAAGAGAGAGCGTGTTGCCATGTAGGACGTGGGTATGCACTGCAGGTATAAGGTTTTGCGGGCCAGGCCCATTTACAGTCTGACGACCATGGTGACTGCACCACCGGGGTACGTACACACCTACGCACATAGCCAACTCACCAAGTTTGCCGTTTGCCGTTCGGGTCACCGTCTGCAAGACTTTCTGCTATGTACTCCGTACCTGCCCAGGCCTGGGCATACCAAGCCATGTGCATGCAAGTTGGCGCTCCACCAGCGGGTGGATCCCGCCTTCCAAGATTACCAGGGGTCGGGTCCGGTCCAACCAAGGCAGGGGATCATTGAACCACCTGCGGGCGAGGCCCTTCACTTCACTTCAGACAAGTGACAAGTCTGGAGGCATTTTTCCCACTTTGGGGGGTTTGATGAGGCTGCCGTCAGCTGCGCAGGCAGTCTTGGCCCTTCTCACGCCCAGCAGCCCACCGAGCCTGCCCTTGAGCCTCGTGGTACCTGTGCCTGGATCTTCTTGACTCTCGATCCATTCATCGCCATGGAGAGGGGGCAATGCCCTCAGTCGCCCGATTTGTGCCACCCTCTAGCCAACAGCCCACTGCACCTGCCCCTCGAGCAATTTGAGTCGCGGCATAGACGGTGGCAGCCAGCGGGCGCTGCTTCCGTGGGTGCAGAAGGGGTGTGTCTATCGTATTTTACTATGCCGCAGTCTAAGCAGGGGCCTTGGAAACGTCCATCTTGCATTGAAACGACCCGACCAGGGCGAGCATGGGTGCCGACTAGATGAAAAGGCAGGCAAGGCAGCCTTGACTGACGGCAAAGGCGAGAGGACAGAGGTGTTCTGCCGGATATCCCATGGTGTTTGTAGCATGTGTTTGAACAGTGGCCTGTTCCAACCTCACTACCGTTAACCTGAGAGGACTGGGAAATCAACGGTGATCTTTGCCCGGTCGTTGTCTGTTGACGAGCGCCCCACTTACACAACGCTGCGTTAGTACGTGTGGGAAGAGATCAAGGAGCCCAGGGCATTGACGGCGAATATCACTTCCTCCCTGGGTCATTTCCACCCTGCCGAGGAGCCCACTCTCTCCCACTTTCTCCCTCCATCGCACGAGGCAGATCGCGGATGATTGACAGGGGCCAAGATGAAGAGAGATACGAGGGTCCAGTCATTGACAGCCAAAAACGCACTCACACGCATGTTTTTTTCCTGCCAATTCATTCAGCCTCGGAAGTTGGTGAGCACTTCACTTCCACATCGGAACGGCACCTGCTCTGTCCACACCCCATACCCCTCGCAGCTTTCCGAGCCCCTGCTTTAGCCTGGCTTTAGCGGCCGAACAGATCATCTGCCCCTGACAGGCCGGGGTTGCCTGCAGGGCGCCAACGTGGGGCGCGGGCGAGGCGGGTTCCCGAGGTGCCCAGTCCCCTCGCTCTGGTACCTGCAGATCAGGGCAGCAGGCGCAGTCCAACCGGCCAGTCTCGCCATCTAGAAGGAGCGAGAACTTCGTCTTGCCGTCCGCTTGCCGCTGCGTGTCTGTGTGTACGCTTGCCCGCGCGAACAGCAACGGGCCCACGACGGATAAACGACCGGCCTTTTGCCCCTCCACTAAAACGTCCGATCCTGAAACGGGGCTAATTTGGGGCCCCCCTCCCCGGCCCGTTGCTCTGTCCAGGTTCATCCAAACAATCCCGACATGCAGTCCCCTACACCCATCTGATCTGCTTACCGGGCGATCATTTATCTCTTCTTGACTGCATTGCAACTGCATCGCGGTGAGTGCATACAGTGAATGTACTTCTACGTATTTGGTCCACACCACTACCGTCCAGTTCCATTTTGGGGTCTCCACGATCTGACATGAGATGTACAATACTACATACTGCAGTGGTCAGTCTCTTCGTCGGAAAATAGCACATGCGTACGCAAGCTCATTTCGTCACATCAGCCCCCTCGATAAAGTTTTTGCTTGGCTTTGGCGGGACTTCCCATCCTGAGTCTCCCACCGACATCCGCAGGGATGCAATTAATTGTCAAGACGATCCTCGGCCGATCCCTCGCTGAGGCTCTCCTCCACCGTACTGTACCACACTCCACACTGCGCCGAGTGCTCTTCTCCGGCCCTCTGCGAGATACCGGCTTTCATGTGGATTCATCTGAAGACGGCCAAGCACCAAGTGCAATTTTCACGGCGCACACAACGGAATCTGCGTCGGCGAAACAAAAGACGGGGCGGCGCCTCTGAGACAAGTTGGGGAAAACCTCGTAAAAGGCGCTGCTTCAGAAAGTAATAAACTAGTCCACGCACTGGGCCGCCGGTGCACTCACCCTTGGGCCACGCCCGCTCGCTCAAGGCATCAGCACATCGGGACACAAGAGGTCGGCTTTCTGGGTATCCAACAAGATCCTTGCAGCCATTTCCCCCATTCGGGACCTGCACAGCAGCTCGAGAAATACTCTTCGGTCTAGATGCTGACCACCTGGAACGGCCCCTCCACAGAGACCAATTGATCTTGATGATCCAACTCTCCATTCAAGAACTCTGTTCTCAGGCCGATGGACGGCCCATGAAGCTGCCCTTTTCACAACGGCCCACACTCACTAATATGACACAAGTCCGAGAAGCACTAGGGCATTCGTTCATCAACATGATCTCGGCCCCTTGAAACCACCACGAAGAACAGCTCCCCATCTCCCTGGCGGTCGCTGGAAAAGGAGCAGCCACTGCGAGGGTGACATCAGGTAAGAAACAGTAGATCCTGCTCGGACACAACCCTTGACTCCTCATTGGCCAGGTGTGCTGAACCGCCAATGTTTTGATTGCCGACAGGGGCAGAAGCCAAGAACCCGGGACTGGGGGCCAGCTGTGGCCACCGGCGCCAAAAGAACATCAACGTCATCTCAAGGGCTCCCCTACCTTCAAGATGAGTTTTTGCCCACATCATGCCCGCCCTTATTAGCAATAGCATCGAAAACGACCGCGTCATCAAAGCATGCGCCAAACAGCTCAAGGGCCGAACGTCGTGGTTGCCCTTACACGGACTGGGTTCTCAACGTTGGGCCGTCTGTACGAGCCCTTCCGCGGCCATGTCGTGCATCTCTCCACGTTTTGGTGGTCAGGCTCAACTCGAGACTGAGTACAAAAAGCGGGCGGAGGCCGTAGTGAGGAGCCCAATGATGGAGCATGGACGTTTGCTTACTTTCAGTTCTCGAGTATTGAGAGACTGGCCCTTTTCGTGTCACCAGGCTAGTCTCTGCCTCAAGGAAGCACGAGTGTTGAAGGACACGTATTGGTACCAAGTCAAATGTCACACAAAGGGACGGCGTGTCCATGGCTGGCTCAGTTCTTACTTCTCATGTGATCAGTGTCACTGTGATACAATTACCCCTTCGGCCTGCTCCGCAAAGCTGCTTGGACGAGGCATGAGACAACCGATGCTTCTGGACCTACCTAAGCTGTCCCTATAGGGATGGCCCTGCACTACGGAAGGATGGGAAGGGTCATGCTGCGTACGCTTTACAACTTCCGTCAATGGACGATGTGTCTTGGATCCCGCAGGCTCGCACTTGACGCAGATCCAAGGCAGCTGGATTCCAAGGAGCTTCCCGACATCTGCGCCCCTCCCTCATCGCCTAGTCTTAACTATCACTTCAGGAGCCCTCTACCCAGAGAGTTATGACGACGTACCTTGCGAAACTGTAACTGCCCGAAGCCAATTGAAGGCGTATGGAACGGTGCGATATCCGCAAGATCGCAATCATCTGGATAGAAAATTGACAACCTACTCGTGAGGTTGGCCGAGGTTCTGCGACTTTGGGCTAACTCTGCAGAATCCAACGGCGTTGCAATCCAATATAGATTGCAAGGATATGGATATACATGGTTGCTATCTGAGTTGACTGGCCTTACCACCCAGACAAGATTCAAGAATGTTGGCACATTGCAGCTCGACCCAGAGGTCAGCTTTTTCGGAAGCCGGGTTCGATGTCCAGGCATGTGGTGTTAGCACATGGAGGAGACCTTGCATAGTGTTTATAGACATCGGTTTCGGTTCGGGCTTCCCTTTTTCTCATGTCGCAACCCTTGAATTGTGCCACGATCCCTCTCGGCTGTCTGCAGTAGTCCACCTCGGCAGGGTCGGCTATCCCCACCATACGGTATTGAACAAGAGCACAATCAATGCGGAAACTCCAAATCAAATGCTTAGCTTTTGCCTACCAGGGCAAAATGTGACGCATCCAGATCGGCTTGAGCCACTGCGGATTTGCCATGTCTTGCTTTTTCCACTCAAAAGAGTCTGGCTGCTCACGGCCGAAGAGATGGTAGGTAGCCTGACCCATATTGCGGCACGGTTGTTTGCCTTACCATCCTACAGGGCTACGCACCACAATGCCTGACTCCGGTTCCCTCGGGTCCCGGGGCAGAGACAGAGAGGCCAGCTTGTTGCACGAAGATGTATTCATCTCATGTACACACGGGGGCACAAGACAAGACGGGTCCAGACTGGCTGGCTGGGACATGTTTCGACTGTGTTGAGCCGCCAGCAACGTCATCATATGCCTGGCTATCAAGTCTGACTGTCTTATCTCGGGGGAAAGGAGACAAGGCTTCTGTATTTCATTTTACGCCCGTCGCTTGGGGCCACGGGATGACTTGGAAAGCGGGCCAAAACGGGGCTCATGTGCTCCAGGTTGGAACCACTTCTGGAGGGAGCAGCGAACACGTGCTCATGTCGGGGCCCGACATCGCGTTCTGCGGCACTTTTCTCTTGATCCAGGTCGACAATGCAACACTGGACGAGGCTACGGCTACCTGCCGTAACATCCTACCCTGGCGGCGCTGGCCGTGATTTGGTGATATGTCCACACGAGGAGGTCTGCGCAAGGCGAGGGGCGTCTAGCCAAGCACCGTTGTGGGAGCTCCATCGTGATCCCGCTGCGCTGGCGACATGTTACCAGGCCATCGAAATATACAGATAGTCTTGCATATACGGCTCGGCTCGGCTCAATGCGCCTCCCCATGTGTTCATGTCTGAGTAAATCGAAGATCTACCGTGGTCGGTGAAGGTCATGCTGACCTGACGTCCGTCTCTCTTGCTTCCCATGTGAGAGCTGGCCAGGGCAGGTGCTTGCTAGTTTCATCAGGATGGGAAATGGGGTTTTCGAGCTCTCAGATGGTATCTGGAAGTGAAACCATCATTTGGAGTTGTGGCCATCTCTCCCCGACATATTTTGAATGCTCGGAGAACTCTCCAGAACTGTGTTAACTGTATCCCGTAGTACCTGGTTGGCAAAATCCAATGCGCTGGTCCACACATCAAAAAGGTAACACTGGTTTTGGCCGGTCGACGGCCATCTCCATCTCGACCAGCATCGGCGAACATGGCCATTTATGTGACGGTGGTTGCTGCTCTGCTGATGTCAGGTCAGCCTTATGATCTGCTCGTCCCACACACTGTGAGCATGGCATCCAATTCCACTCTTCCATGACTACCCGTGACGGAAAAACTGGCATATAGGTATCCGTTCCATCCCAAGCTTGATGGTCGGATGCAAGTTCGGGAGATATGTTCAGATTGCCCCTTATGCTTGGACGTCGTCGTTTTAACACCTTCATATACTTCAAGCAGTTCCTGTACCTAGACCAGTATTAGATAGCCATAGAGATTAACAATCGGTCAACCATTCAAGCCAGGAACTGGATTCCGGTCACTGATAAAAGCTTTCGTTTTCTTTGTATCACGCCTCGTCTAGAGTATGTACACGCTTTTGTGTCCCTCAGATAGCGCCTTGGCGTATGGCATTCGAGCAACGCGTCCTGGTCCTGATCCAAAGCCAAAATAGGGCCTCTTTATGACGACTTTGCGTCCTCGTACTTGGCAGATGGCTGATATGGAATAGGCGCGTGTGCGTAAATTTGTTGTGACCGCAGGTGTACGGGGATCTTGCCAGCGGCGTCTGGGATGGTCTTCTCGAGTTTCTATAGTGATTGGCGAGATTAGCGATGCTGTCCATTAGGTTGATTTGCTACAAGGCGTGATGTCTTCGCCAGTCTCATGAGCAACATACCAGGTTGTGGAATACGCATTTGTTCAGGCGCCACTCAGCTGGCCGACACTGCCACAGCTGTTGATTGTTGTTGTCCAAGCATTCGTAATGGGCACGGAATTGCTCAAGGCAGGACTTATTGATGTCTTCGATACTACCTTGGATGTCAGCAAGCGCCCCCCCGTGGAGGTTAATGCAACTATCCTGATGCCTGTCTTCCCGCCCGCACCGCGCCCGCGCCTGTCGAGAACGCCCGGATAGCGGGGCGTGAGCTGGAGTTGGTCGAGCGAGACGGCGTCAGAATTTATGTAGTACGTACACGCTCCTCGCACATCTGGTGACCCTCCGGCCCTCCTTCAAGCACTCGAACTCGCCCTTGCCGGGGTTCTCGGTCTTGCATTTCATGAAATCATCGTTGTAGTCCTGGCACCGAGCGCCGATGAAGAAGGAAGCTGACAGAAGGGGAGCAGAGCTGGCTCCGAGCTCCTTGACTTTAGGGATCGAGTCGGGCAGAGGGGTCGTGTCGATGAGCTGCTTCTCGCTGAATCTGGGGTCGACGATTAGCTGGGCTGTTTTGGATGCTGCCTGCATTTTTGGAGGTGATGTGGAGGGGCTCCAGTTTTTGTTGAGCCTATAATAGCTGACAAAGAGTCCAATTGACTTACTGAGGGTTTCGCGACGCCATCTCTGCGATGTTTCGGCTCGGAATCGGGCTGTGATCTGTAGAAACCCGCGGCTTGATGACGACGGTGGACGGTGCCGGAAGTTGGGTGAGGTTTAGCAACTCGAATGAGACCCGACCTGATTGGCCAGTGCTATGCGCTGATGTGGGCCCCTGGTACTGCCTGCCCGCCCAGGCGTCCAAGCTTCTGAGAGTCCAACTGCGTGGGACTGGACTTTTTCGAGCAGCTATACAACCGTAGACGCGACCTCAACGTCCAAGCTGCCGCAGCCACATCTAATACCTTCACCCTGTATCGTGGAGTCCCGTCGCGACATCTACCTAGCGACAGCAACACATCTGTGCCCAATACTGTACCGGCCACTACTTATTTGCTTTAGTGAAAGGTTCGGCGAAACGGGAATGTGTTAATTGCCCTTTGTTTTTCTACAGCTGCTCGCCGGCGCGGGCGACAACCCCCCCTGCGGCTCCCTATACCGCCTACGATCCCTGATCCCACCTCAACCCAAGTAGAAGTGCTCGTCGCATAGCATCGCCATGTCCCTCTTTGGACAGCCCTCTGGCGGCACGTCGCTCTTTGGTGGCGGTAACACGACCGCGTCAGCGAACCCTTTTGCGCAGTCAACAACCACACAACAACAACCCGCACAGTCGCAAGGTCTCTTTGGCCAAAACAACAATGCGAACAACCAGCAGCAGCAGCAACAGCAGCAGCAGCAGCAGCAGCAGGCTCCGCAGCTGGGCCAGTCTTTCTTGGGGCAACCGCAGAACAATCCAGCTGCCAGCTCGTTGTTTCAGTCTGGGGCTCAACCACAACCTTGTATGTCAACTCCCTGCTGGAACCAACAGCCTAGCACAGCTGCATTGTGTACAGATGTGTTACGGCTGTTCGCTCATAATTCTTTTGGAGTGACCATAAATGGCTAACATGTGGTCGAATCATGGAGACGGCAAATCCATCCCAGAACAGATGGGTCTAGTGCTCGCTAAATGGCACCCACAGTCCCCCGATTGTGTCTTCAAGCACTACTTCTACAACAAAGTCGACGACGCTCATGTTCCCTTCTACCACCCCGGCCCAAACGAGAACCCAAAAGAATGGGAGGAGGCACTGCAGAACAAGCCAGCACCAGGGCTCATGCCCGTACTAGCCTCTGGTTTCGAGGCTGTCGCGGAACGGCTTAAGGCGCAACGCGTCGCGATTGGCCGCTTTAACCAGCGACTACACGAGATCAACAACTGCCTCGATGCGATTCTGTCGAAACACGATCTGGAGTGGAGCGTGCGGACGATCAACGCCAGGCGGAAACACGACGCCTTGCGCAGACGCACGTTGGTGCTTGCTAGGAAGGTGCAGGTGCTGCGGAATAGAGGCTATGCCCTTTCGGGCGACGAGGACGAGCTGAGGATCAAGTTGGAGAACATGGAGAAGAGCGTGCAGGACCCAGCAGTCAACGCGAGACTGGAAGAGCTGTGGAGCCGGTTGATAATGCTCAGAGAGAGGGCGCAGATCCTGCAGTCGGAGCTGCAAAAGAAGGGTCTCGGCGAGGATCAGGGTCTGGGCGAGGACGTCGAAGTCAGAGTCAAGAAGGTGCGTCTGCGCCTTTCATGCTTGTGGACGACTCGAGGCTAATTATAAGTTCACAGATCGTCGAAGATTACGAGAAGCAACTCCAGCACCTCAAAAAGGAATGCGAGCTGATCAAGCAGGACTTCGAAGAGTGGGAGAAGGACCACCCCAAATAGAGCCATCTGCTAGACCTTCTCACCTACGACTCTCAAGATACTACGATCAGATCCGGTATATTGGCTTGGATCTCGGATTTTTCAGCCCAACAAACCGACGATGCCATGATGGCTTTACGACTTGGGATTCAAGTCTCAGTGATTTATTGTCACTGATGGAAGTCCGTTTGGACAGGCATAGATGCAGCATGGAGAAAGAGCATGAGGATGAAGCGTCTAAAGGTGCCTGGGCCATTGATAGAGATGTCAGGGATCGCTATTACTTATCACACCTTGCCTTCCTGATGATCAGGAATTCCAGCCGTTCACGAACCGTTGTCTACCTGGACGCTAGAGTCCCCTCGAAGGCGGGAGACATCAAGCGCGGCCACGATGGGCTCGTACAAGCGGTGGCTAAAGAAACACGTAATAATGCAAGTGGAAGACAGCAATCAAGCTTCTTCCAAGATCACATGTAAAGAGAGAAGACCACTCCAAAGTGCAATATGCTCGAGTGAGCCTGCCGCCCAAGAGGCAGATGTGATCTATTACAATGTATATATGTATATAAGGTGGGTGCTGCTGTTTGGGTTGCTTTCAAGAGACAGTGCCAGGCAGCCTCCAAGCAACCATATCCTCCCGCACATCAAACTCGTTGACCTCCTTCGCGCTTTTGAACCCGCTCCACCCCCTCTCACTCTCGATCGTGGCAGCCAGGCTCGACAAGCTCTCACTCCGGCCCCGCATCCCAGCCGAGCTCGGGGGCCGCCCGCTGTCCTTGCTCCCGTCCCTCCGGTGCCCACTGCCAGCGCGAGGCCCGGCGTGGTGCGGTGTGTGGTCATGCCTGCCGATCACCGTGTTGACGCTCTCGGCGCTGCCGTTCCTCGTGTGGTGCCTCTTCTGCCCGCCGACACCCCTCCTGTCGCTGGGCCGCAGGAACTCGTCGTCGCCGGCGCTAGAGCTGTCCTCGCGCCTGAGGCCCAGCCTCCCGCCGACGCGGGACAGCGAGTGGCGCGAGCGGTGGTGGCTGTGGTGGCTATGGTGGCTGTGGTGGCTGTGGTGGCTGTGGTGGCCGTGGTGGCCGCGGGGCGTGGCGTCGCCGGCCGTGGACGAGGCGACGGGCGAGCCGCCGTCGGGCTCGCCGAAGCCGTCGCCCCCCTCGAAGATGTCCTCGATGCATTCGTCGGCAGGCAGCTCGCCGGGCTGGCAGGCCCAGCTGGCGGCAAGTGCGCGGCGGTACATGTCCTGCAGCTCGTAGATGTCGCGCGACTTGCCGTTGTTCTTGCCGAGTGAGAACTGCGCGCTCAGGTTGCCGCCGCCCGGATCCTGCGTGTCGTCCTGCAGGTGCAGGTGCCCGAACTCGGCAGCCGTCGAGTCTGGGCCGATCGCCGCGCTGCCGGCGCTGCCGGCTGCCTCAGCCACCATGCCTGCTATGCCGCCAAACACGGCGGCTGTCTTGAGCGGGGGCGCGGAGAAGTTGCGCTCGCCGTCGACCTGGAGCATGAGGACGCCGATTTTGAGGGTACTGTTTATCTTGGAGTCCTGCATCAGGTAGCGCCTGATGACGCCCTCTTCGACATTCTGATTTGGGGTGGGTTCGTTAATGGAAGGCGCCTTGTTGCTGGTGGTCTCGTTGGAGTTTGGCTTCGAAGGCGGGACTGTCGACGTTGGGCTGATGTTTGAATCTGGGGTGATGGGCGTGTGTTGTGATAGACTGCTCCTTTTTCGAGTGTGATATGCAGAATTGCTATTCCCAGCAGAGCCATTAGCAGTGCTGCCAACGTTGGCGCCATTGTTCCGGAACGGTGCCTCGCGAACCACAGTCTCACTCTCCTCGACGTATTCGCTGAGGTTCAGTGTCACCTTGCCCAGCGTGATAGTCTCGCTCCTCCCGGCGACGCCCCCGTGGGCGCTGAACTCCTGCAGGACCTCGAACTCAATCAGGCATTCGGATAGGCTGTTGGTCTTGTCGATGGCGACGCGCACGGGAATGACTTTTCCGTAGCCGTACTCGACGCGATGGTTGGCAATGGGGCACTTGGCGGTCCGCCCGCGGTGTTCGCCATGAATAGAGTGTGGTAGATGCCATTTAATAAGCGAGACGCCCTGAACCAGGGGTACGTTGTTGAGGTCGTAGATCTGGGGATTGTTAGTTGCGAGGACATAGGCCGTGACTATTTCGTGGGGATTGCTGCTGGCTCAGACACATTCCACTTGCCTTGAGGTGTACGTCGAATTTGGGCTGGAGATTTTATGTTAGCTTACGATTATCGTGGGAACGGAGAGTGAGATTCAGGGGAATATGAGATGAGAAAGCCCTCCCGGGTGGATGCATATCATGATGTTGTGACCGAGGAGAGTGGAAGACTTACCCTTCGAGCCTTGTTGACTAAAGGGAGGTTTTTGACGTTAGTCCAGGCCATTGCAAGATCCAAGGAGGGTGGACAGCTATGAGCAGATGGAAGCGAGCTGGTCGTGCATGAGGTATGAGGACTGAAGATGTGTATGATGATGTATGAAGTTATAAAATAGCGGGGACGTGTTGGGAAAATCTAGAGATGAACGTAGATGGTCGTCACACGACGAGAAGGCTGAAGTGACAGGGCAAGAGAAAAAGTGACGAGTGAGACGGGTGAGATGGGTGAGCCGGAAGGAACGCCAACACTGCAGCGCAGACCACACCAATGGGAGAGTGTCTGGTAGACTAGATACAGAGGGCAGCCCTCCCTTCCCTTGCTTCACCGTGGTCTCACTCAGGGATGGCAAATGAGAGGAGAAACGGCGTTGTGGTGGGTTGAAGTTCTTGACATTGAGCTTACTGAGATGTGCCATGTCAGGCTGCCGTCAAGATAAGCTCAAGTGCAGGTGGCAGGTGGCAGATGTAGATGGCAGATGCAGGTGGAATGCGAACGCGAGCGGGAGCGACTTGGCCCCCGAGCTTATTACGGCAATTATAAGTACTTGTGCGGTAGGTGGTGCAGCCAAACGAAAAGTATTAACATCCGTATGTCGTGGGAGGCTGGCTCAAGTCCAGTCCAGGCCAGGCTCTGGGCCCCCAGACCTCCGGGAGGGCCGGAGGACGCTGCCGTCTGTCTGTGTTGGTGCCGAGTGAAACACAGCCTGCGGCGTAGGAACTGGCGATAGAAAGATAAGCGAAGCGAGGCCTGTAGCGCAATGACACAGTCCGTGGAATGTCTGTCCCAACAACGAAGCCGAGAGAGAGTGTGACTGCTCTGTCTGATTCGACGAGATCCGAGGGGCTGGCCTGTCTTGTCAGCTTTTTGGTTGTCACTGTTGTGTCACATGCATCACGATTGGATGATGTTGGTTGAAATGAGCCGGTCGAATCAGGAGAGCTTGGTGGGAAGAGAGTCTCGAGTGACGACGTACGATAGCTTGCGTTGTCCCAACAACTTGGAAAGCGAGCAGAAACGTCAAGCAGGCTGCAGCAGATGGGACATTGAAGTCGAGAACAAGGCCAAGAAAGGAGACAGACGTCAGGGCGCTAATAACTCGGCTGCATCGTAAATCCATCTTCAATATGACAGCCCTGCTGCCCTGCCAACTGCCAGACAAAGGTGGGGGCCTTAAGATGGCCACGAATCTCCACATACTGGGGTCTACCCGGAGAACACTGCTGCCCATACATATGCAGGCAGGGATTGGGGCAGCTAAAAATGGTTGCACCATGGCGCCATAGCACTATAGCACCCGTGGACCGTAGCACCTCTGCGGCCCGATAAGATAAGGAAGACCTCAATCAACTCTTTGGAGCTGCACGCCCGCTCACAATTTACGCGTTAGTGACAGGCACTGACAGTTCGGTCACTCAGTAGTAGACTTATTGAAACCGACCATGTGAAGACCCAACACACAACTTTCAATAACATGGCTCCACAGCCTGGGCATTCTGGAGCAACGCCAGACGCTGGCCGCAAACGAAAAGACGTAGCCCAGGGTGCAAGCCGCGCCTTCAAGCGCGTCAAGGTCCAAGATGCGCGCTCAATCCGCTCCCAACCCGCAGATGCCGCCCTAAAAGACGGGGAGCTTGATCTGCAGGCCTTTCTGAATGCGCGTCAGTTCGAGATCACGGCTCTTCAGACTGGTATGCGCAAGTCCAAAGCCGTCAACAACCGCCGTGCCTTCCAACTCGTGCCGAGGGGCATGCGTCGCCGCACCGCTTCGCACAATGTGAAGAAGCTGCCCAAGCGGCTGCGGAACAGGGCCAGGCGGGAGCAGCTGCAGGACAACACCCCCACTGTCGTGGCCGGCAAGAGGAAGCCAAAGACCACGAGGGCACGCATACGCCTGGAGTCGGCCAAACGACTAGGCATTCTGGCAGAGAAGAAGCGCAAACGCAAGCTCAGAGACGCGAAAGCCAAGGCCAAGGATGGCGCTGCTGAGAAAGGGGAGCCTTGTGCTGCTATCAAGCAGTTGATCGAAACCCGGCCAGCCAGACCAAAGATTCGGAGGAACCTGTTGAATGACCCGCCGAAACCCAAGGCGAAATTCAGAAAACGCCAGATTGAGAAGACCTGGCTGCCCACACATTTGTGGCACGCAAAGCGAGCAAGAATGACGCCTCCAAAGGAGCCGCTGTGGCGATTTGCTCTTCCCCTAACGCCCAACGAGAAGGTCTACCGAGCAACGCATCGAGCTTCCAGTGCTAGTGGGGCTGTAGTCTGGGACATGAGCTATATGAGCACCATCGGCTTGTATGGCCACGCTCCGGGCGTTGAGAGGACTTTGAGATCTCTGGGCCTGTCCCATGACAGCCTATGGGATGACCGAGGCAAGAAATGGAGAGAAGGCCGGCGCAAGTGGTCAGGTATGCTCAGCAAGCAGAACGGTGGCGATGCGAGAAGAAACATTGGTCCTGCCACGGTCATATGGAACCCAGAATTAGTCGCCACTCAAGAGACCCCTCTGGAGTCCGCAGGAGGCGACCCCCCAAAAGCACCAGAGAAAGCCCAACGGCAGGTCTACATAAGGCTGCATCCATCATGTTTCTTGGAGGTGTTCAACATTCTCGTGGATCTCAACAGACGGGAGCAACCGCGTCTCTATGTGGAGGATCTTCGCTTTGAGATTGGCAGCATCGAACTCATAGGTCCCGGTGCAACAGAGGCACTCTCAGGCGTTATAACTTCATATCACAGCAAGGAGGATGTTAAAGAAGACCATGCGAAGCAATTCGAGTCTCTGGCTGGGAATAGCAATGCTACGGCCCCTTCAAACGATATCGTATTAGGTTTCTCCGCGCAGGATCCTCGTCTGCGATATCCCCCACGCGCGATGCAGGCTCTGATCTCGCCCCAAAATCCAAGCGATGAGCGTCCCAGTGCGCTGCGGAGCAAGGCAGATGACGTGAAGCCTGCGCCATTCCTGCTTTTCGACCGCGACGCCCGGTTCAAAGCCTCCTCTTTCCCCTCGCAAAAGTCTCTCAACAGGCGGAAAGGTTTGAACCCACCAGGCCAGCCTCTGGGGGTCACCGCTGCAGACCCGCCATTTCCCGTTGTTCTGTTCGCCTCTCGTAGCACCACCACGAAGCACTCGCAGAATTCTTGGACGCTGCTTGCCCCTTACAAATGTATCTTACCCATATGGTATAGCCTGGTGCATTATCCGATGTCGACAGGCGGGAATCCCAAGGTCGGCGGGTTGGACGAGCTGCGGCAGGTGAGCTTTGAGCAGGGTCTGCCTTGGTTTCCGGGCGATTTCCCCGGTACAAACGCGGGCGCCGACTGGGAAGCTGAACAGCGGGCGAAAAGGAAGTCGGATTGGGCCAGGAGACCCAAATCGAAGAGAGTCGCATGGGAATCACTAAACCTAGGAGCTGGTCGCAAGGGAGAAATCGGTATCGGTTGGGCTTGTGAGTTTGAGAGGCTGTTCGGGCTGCAGCAACCGACCCAGGAAAGTTATACCCCATCCGAAATCAACAGTCTAGCTGCCGATGGCGCAGCCACGAATGTGGTAGAGGAGCAGGACAAGATGGATGTCGACAGACGGGAGGCTGGACAAGCGCATGCCAATCAGTTGGACACCGGCGAAGAAAACCCAGCCGCCAAGAAAGCACCGAAGACGCAGGCGCCTCATCCTCTGACACTCATTCATAACCTTCCCAAGTCCACCTTCAACGCCCTAGCCACTACCGCGAGCAACAATGTGCCGCCTCCATATTCTATAGTTACAGTTAAACTCACCGTCCTCGGCCGTGGCATCGCCGAGCCATGCGCGCGTATCTACCGCCTTCCGGCCCGCAAAGGCACACCACCCCTCCCTGCTACCCAGGCAGAAGTCCCGGCGACCAACCCCCCTTCACAGCACAAGGGTCTTCCCACTGACCTTCGTGGCCAATGGCTAGCCCAGGTCCAAGGTTCCACGGCCAATAGACTGTCATCCTCGCAAAAGAAGCAGGGCAACCAACCACGCCGTTTCCCTGCCGACGCAGACTTTGCCACCCAAAAGCTATTGCTCGCGCAGACACTTTTGACGAGCAAGACTCCCTTCCCGTCCGAAAAGAGTTCGGGCAGCAACGGCGACCACCCTCTTGTGCCTGGCGAGGAAGACCTTATTGGTTATGTGACCAAGGGAGAGTTCAGCCTCGCGCAGGGAAAAGGGGTGGCGATTGGGGGTATCTCGGTCGAGAGAGCATTAGAGGCGTTGCGAGCTGGCGGAGAGAAAGAGGGGAGGATATGCGTAGCCAGGAATGCTGGTGAAGAGATTGGATGGGTTGCGAGATGGGATGTGATATAGGGTAGTAGTTCGGTCCACGCCAACGATCTCCAGTATATACAAGTAGGTATTCCTCAGCCTGCGGTTGTTGACTGAATCCAGGACGATATGCGTTCATGGAGACTTGAACCAAGAACTGCCGAGTCAAAGCATTTTTTAACCTCTTGTCAATTTCTTTCGACATCTCTTTCAGGTCAATGCCGATGGTCTCCCTGTGTTGCTCTCCAGGGCTAGTAGCGAATAGCCGCAGTCGAGAAATACAAGTTTCTTCCCCGGTGTCATGTCTGCCACATCGCACGCATATAGCGGCGCTTCGTATAAGTCATGGCCGGCTCGGGTCATTTGAGTACAATGCTCAGGGGTGGAATATGTTAGCACGGCCCTAGAAAACGGGAAGATACCTTTTTCACAATTGATAAAGTCTCGTGAGAACGCACATGAGGAGTAATATCAGCGCCGAGCTAACATGTCCCATCCCTGAGCATTGTATTAGTCCGAGATATGATGTCAGCCATCCGAGCCGTCATTCTAAATAGTACTAAGACGAGGAGTATGGATAAGACGCCGAACAGGACGAGGAGGGTTTCCCGAGACATTAGGGCTGTGCTGGTGGTCGAATAGACGAGGGTTGAATACGTGGAGGTAGGTACTTAAGTACGGAACGATAGACTTGACGATGTTGGGAACAGAACACAACTCCGAAGTAACGCCCAACACATCTGCTGAGCAAGATGGGATTGACTAGACGCAGCCCAAGCGGAAATCGTCTGAGACGTCCCAAGGCTTGGGTCTGATGCATCACTGCCAATCATCGTCTTCAGTAGTCTCAAAATTTATCTTTCTCACGCCCTCACCTTCACCCACGCAGCCTCAAGTCTAGACTGTAACATACCTTTGAACTTAGGTAGTTGAACGCTAATTGTAGCCAGACAACCGTATTTCCGAATTCTTCTGTCGTACGACACTTGGCGCGCCTTGAGAAACATAATTATTTCTCATCCTAATTCAATTCATCTGATAATACGACAGTACTTTACGACTACCGGTACATCCTACAAGGTTTCAGTAACATAGCGGCGTTGCGTAAGGGTTTTAAGGTAAGGTCCTCAGCTCGATCGCCTTCTAATAAGGGTGCAGTGAAATTGATCTGTACAAGCAGTATATCCAAACTTGAATAAGTACAGGGTGTTCCCCTAATCTTTGTTAGCGCGAATACATGCACTGTAACCCTATTAACTAATCAGAATTCTTTATTTTAAGTTTAAAACGGTACTTCTCTCCTTTTAACTATATTTCCGTTTTATTACTATAAAACTACCCTTTCTTACTACCTATTTATATTAAATGTAACTGTATTTATCTTGTATTTTGACGGAGACTAAGATAGGGCTGGGCTCCTATTACTGCGCTATAGAAGTACCACGCTAACGATCTTTCCAGGAATACCCTGTACTGAACATTGACATCCGTCTCTGTCCGCTCTTCCCCTTCTCGTTGTGCTCTTTGTTTTCAACATATCTGAAGCATCTATAGTAGCGTTACTGTTGCGCCATAGTTGCATCATACTTTGGTGAGGCTTTTTATCTCGAGCTGTATTCCGGCGGCCCAGTATTCTCTGCGCACGATCTGCGCTGGCGCAGGGTTGCCATCAGGTTTGGGATATCGCAGCCTCACACCGACACTTCCTTCTTTCAGTACAAATACTCTGAGATCTATCATATATTAGGCTGATCGGTACAGCTTCATGCAGAATTTTTTTTTTTTTTTGCAATGAAAACTGTGGGGAGTGCCCTCGCCTACATTGTATCCAAAAAAGGTGGCAAAATTAGAATCAATTTTTATCATTGTGCCTGAGCCTGTGTCATATGTCGCCCCCAATATCTCTGTTTCCTTCTGAAATGAGCTGTCAGTGTAGTCAACATGTATTCAAGTTTTTCAACCCCCAGATAAGCGATTCAGAAACGCTCTGAGGAGTCAAGCAATCTGCCTTCAAATTGTCTTCTTAGACTTTTGTCAATCCTGTCGTTCATTTTGAACTCTCAAGACATCAACTTATTCTTCAAAGTCTTTCTCTTCCCTTCTCAGACTTTGAATGCAAGTTCTAAACTATAGAGTTGTCTTTACTGAAGTGTCAAGGTGCATGAGTTATCTTACGGAAAATTCTAGGATAACTCAGGCTTCGAGATAATCTTGAGGTGCATGTGTTTTCTCTGTTCGAAATACTAGTATTCACTTGCTGCTTTGCACCATAACACTCACTATCTGTCGCAACAGAATATTGAAGAATAACATACTTCATGTTTGTTCAGGAAAAAATGGCAAAAGCTGCTTGAGTGCAGTCGGCCAAGTGGTATTTCGTGAATTACCACAGTCACGGCGGCGGGAGGATCAACATGCGCACCCCGGTGGAGATCCAGACTTACGAGGAAGCACCAACTCCCTGCATTTGGAAGCCCTCCACTGTGCTAAAGATGGCCGCGCCAGCGTTTTGGCGAAGCCTAGTGCTTCGCCTACCTGGTGGTCTTCGGCTCCGAGACGCTGCGTGCGGAAATGAAGTCGCCACGCAACAAGAATCTCACAACCACGTGCACGATTCAGATCACCCCCCCCCCCCATTTCTTGCATGAGAACTCCATGCACCCGGCGGGCCGTGGTGGGGAAGAGGTCTTGAATCTATTGGTCGTGGGTACCTACTATATAGGGTATATTTAGAATGTTCAACGTTCAGTCATGGTTGTAGGACCAGATTCCAGATGGTAATCTGCTGAAATAGGGCCCAAGCACTTCAACAAGTCTACCCCATTGCTTGCAGATCACATAAGCTTCCTTTGCATATGCAAAAAAGATCCCATCGCCGTCATATATGTATGCAGGGCTCTTGGGGGTAGGGCTGGCTCCCGAAGTTTGACTCCACGATGCGGCAGTCAGAACACAAGGTAGCATTCTGCCTGCAAAACCCACTAATTCGCAACGCGTCTCACTGGAGCCGTGTCAAATGCGAGACGTAGATATAGACTACCACTCTGAAATACATGGACGGTGGAATGGGTTTATGGACTGATGATAAAGCTTTCCCGCACGGCAAGTAGTCTGTAGCGGTGCATCAGGCTGGGTCAAAAGCAAGTCGAATCCACTATCTCTGAGGTATATGGTGTCGTTTGTTTCATGTCCTTGGACAGGGCCCGGCGAAACACTGGGCCGCGAGTCACTGCTTGTATATTTGTGGTGTCCATATTGTTTGTTTACGTGGGAGGGAACGAGAGAAAGTTGGTACAGCCACGTAATCATCAGTGTTGAAGAGGCAGTGTCTCCAGCCATGGGGAGCTTCGGAATCAATGAAGCCTCCAAGCCCAGGAAAGGCGGCTGAGAGAGCATATAGTTTGAAGAGCCACACTGGCGAAAAGGGGGCAGGACGGGGGAAAGGCTTGTGAAAAGCATGATCTCCAATTGTGCATGTCGCCCCGGGCGACGTGGGTAAACAAAAGAAGAGGAAAAAAGCCATGCGCGACCTGCGTCTGCAACGCGACCAGACAAGAGGACGAAGTTTCTCTCACCGTCCCCCGGTGTCACCGTTGCAGTAGCGCTGCAGCTGCCAGCAGATTGTGCAGCACCGCATGCTGGCAGCTGCACCGTACGAGTTAGCGCACGAGAAGTCTAGCAGCTGAAAGAGGGTCCTCGCTCGGCGGGAGACCACCCTGCCGAGCAAATGGGCGGTGGGTCATGAGATGCATGGCCATGTGGCGTGGCCAGGCGACGTCGCCGCAAGCACGCCTCGCCAGCTCGCCTGCTCGCTGGCCGCACCAGCTGCTTGCTCGTGGAGACACAGATCAGCAGCAGCGGAGCCCCCCCATCTGTTGCGCTTAAGCTTCACGGCTTCTTCCCGTGCAGAGATTGCCTGATTGCCCTTTCTGCCGCGGGTGCCAGTGGGTTTTGCGAGAGGCTGCTCAGCTCTGCTCAGCTCAGCTCAGCTCAGCTCAGCTCAGCTCAGTCTCAGCGATCGGCCGGGTGAGGAAAAGTTTTTGCGACGGTCCCGCAGTGGCATCGTGCATTTCCGTCTCCGACTCGACTCCCTCCGTCGACCCTCCCCCCTTTCCCCCCAGTGCTGGATGTTTCGAAAGCTGCGTAGCGAGGACGTGAGGTTGGAGACGTGAGGTCCGACTTGCCCCTGAAGCGGGAAAAAGGACAAGGGTCTCGGGGCCAAGGGTAAGGGGCTCCCTGCCGGAGCACGAACGCCTACCCTTTGGGACTGCTTCCCCACAAAGCCTTGACGGACGTTCTAGAATCTCCACGCAGGGACCCTGAGGTGGGTCTGACATTCGACGGACAATTCAACGACTTTTTTCTCGTGTAGCGAGGGTATCCCGGGGGAAGGGGGCCACCGCTGAGGGCCCTATAGCCAGCTTCATGCGCTGGTCGCGCATCCAACCAGAAAACCTTTGTCCTGCGATCTTCGAGGTTGCGGTGTGCTCGGCGGCTTGATGACATCGCCGCTCGCCCGCGACGGTCAACGTCAACCAGGCACATGCCGTAGGAGCTTGGGACAGGCTGTGGATCTAGATTCATCAGGGGCAAATTATATGAATCGACAGCGGGGGCCGATTGACGGTCCGGGGGTGGAACACGAACACCGCTCCGTCGCGAGGCTGTTTTCTACATAAATATCGTGCCAGGTTCAGCCTCCAGGAGCCCCGAGGAGGAGGAAACAACAGCCCAAACCTCAACCGACCCTCATTCAAACATCTAGACTGTCTCATTTGCTTTTCGTATTGCGACTCGTGCTGCAGACTGCCACCCTTGCCTGTTTCCACCCCTTAACTTCTCCATTTCCTATTCCGTACACAGGCGGTGAGGATTCGAGATCCACCGTGACTTTTTTTTCTTCTCGATCTTCGGAATGGCTCCCAAAGAGCACCACAAGTTCTTTTCACTACGTGGCAAAAAGAAGGAGGGCCGTGTCAAGAAGGGCCTGTCTGAAGCACTAGGAGCATCCCTGGGAGCCATCGGCCTCAAACCCGAAGACGAAGGTGAGCCTGAGCCGGACCACCGCCGGCCTGCGCCTCATCCTCGAGCATCTAGGCCCGCCCCCGGTTGAACACGTTGCCCATCCCCATTAATAAAGTAAACGCGTCACCTTGCAGTTGCATGAACTGACCACATCCGTCTTCTCATCAGAAGCCAGCAGCGTCTCCAGCAAATCCTCCGCCCACGGCACCCTTCAACACCAGGCATCCCGCGATTCTCTCCAATCCCTTGATATGTCCCTGTTCAACCACCTCAAGAGGTCCTCCAAGCACGACAAGTCAGGCAGCTCCTCCCGCTCCAACTCGGTCGAGCCCTCCAGAGAGGTCCCCCGCATCGTCACCACCACCCACGCTCCCTCCATCGTCAACCGGGACCTTCTAAAGCCCAACATGTCCCGCCCTCAGGCTCAGGACCGCGCAGTGTCCACCACATCTGCCTTCTCCGCCGCCTCAGAATCCACCATCGCCCCCGAGGAGAACACCCGGAATAGGACCAGCATCCTCGACAGGGCAAAGTCGGCCGTCATGAGCCGATCCGCGTCCCCGAGCCCTTCCACCTCGCCCGACAGCAACAGCAGGAAACAGCTGGCGCCGAGGGGCAACCACATCGTGACTGATGCGGTCAACACCTTCCGGGTCAAGCTGCAGGCCGAGGTCAAGGGCACCAACGAGCAAATACTGTCGGCGGGCGTGTCGAGCGAGAACCTGTTCGGCTTCATCGCCAACGAGCGTCTCAGGAGGATGCCCGCCAGGGGCAGCCGTTGGGACAAGATCCTCAAGTGGGCTGAGGACTTTGCCAAGAAGCTGTCTCTCTTCGAGGTGGCCGACGAGAACTTCATTCCTTCCTCCAAGGAGGCAGTTGAGCTGATTCTGGCCTCCATCCAGCTCCTCCTCTTGGTGGGTCCCAACCTTTTTTCTTCCCCCCCCCCTTTCTTTGTCCCTGTGGACAGCTTCCCCTCATTTGAATTCCGGAGGTGGCCCGCAAATATCTGCGTCCCGCCATGCAAGATGCAAGAGCGCCCTCGGCTAACGTGTTTGACAGCTCGGCCCGCAAAATGGCGAAGCCCTGGAGAGGGCTTTCGGCATCTACCATGAGTATGGCCTCACCTTTGACTTTTATAAACGTAATATTAGCCTTCTCGTTTCCATTTCAGAGGCCAGGAGGTACCTCAGTCTGTCGCTGGCCGACATGCTTGGGCTTTCGGTTGAGATGACAATTCTCTACCGCAAGAGTGCCCGCTCCATGTCCACCAGCAGCAGCGTCACCATCAACTTCAACCTGACCTTCGGTCACCGCCTGGAGTCCTTGATCAGCCACAAGGACCGCATTGCCGAGCTCATGTGGACATGGCAACTTGAGAACTCATCTGAGATCAGTGGTAAGTGCGGAGCTACTCATTGTCACTGTTGCTGCTTGTTTCCTGTCGCATTGTCTGTTGTGGTGGAGTGAGGGGGTGAGAGGCAAGGTGTGAGGTCGAGCCGGAGATTAAATGGCATGTCGTTGCTGAGTCAGCACCGTCGAGAGCCTCCTCCCGCCTCACCATGCATCACCCCTGTTTCCACGACTTCTTACCCGATCCTAGATCTGGGTTAACCCTTTCATCATTCCTCCACCCGCAACCAGTCAGTCACTGACACAAAATCCCCGCAACAGACATTCAAGTGTCGATCGAGAGCATCCGGCAATGGCTGCTCCCCCAAGATCGCCAGCTTCAGGCCCAGGTGGCCGGCCGTCATTCTGTTCGCACTCCCCGTGCCGAGTTCACCTGCGAGTGGCTCGACAGGCCACTGGTTGAGTTCGCCCGTAGCAGGGACAGGGTTTTCACCATCACCGCCGAGGCTGGTGCTGGCAAGAGCTTCCTCTTTGGCTGGATCCTGGAGCGTCTTCAAAGGCGCGTTGGCCACCACGAGTACCAGGCTATCTCAGCCTCTGTCGACAGCCAGGTCCCTGCTCAGGCCACACAGATCGCCCTCGTCAAGACCCTGCTGCTGCAGCTTCTTGAGCAGAACGTGGGCAACGTCGCTCTGTTCCGCTGCCTCGCCAACGTGACGGAGCTCGGCGCGAACACCAGCAGCACTCAGGATGCTGAGGATGCTCTGTGGTACACCCTCGACACTGCCCTCCAAGGCCTCGAGAATGTTGTCCTCGTCATTGATGGCCTGGACTCTCTCGAGGGCGATGAGGAAGAGAAGATCGAGGCCTTTGAGCACCTCCACGAAATCGCCACCAAGAACAAGAACAATGTGCGCGTGATCATTCTGAGCCGTCCCCTGTCCAAGCCCTGGCCCAAGCCAACGCGCCAGATCGCTATGACCGCTCAGCGCACCACTGTTGATGTCAAGCACATGGCTCGTGCTTGGCTCGTCAGCCGAAACATCGGCAACAAGCAGGAGGTTGAGGAGATCTCTGAGCAGATTGCCGCTCGCAGCAAGGGCTCTCTCACTTGGGCTGATATGTCTCTCCAGCTCTTATCCAAGGCCAAGACTACCGCCGAGGTCACTGCTGCTGTGAAGGAGCTACCAAGCACCACTAATGAAATCTTGGCTCGGCATGTGAGCTCGATCTCGCTGAATGGCGATGCTCGCCTGATCATCGCCTGGCTCCTCGCTTCCAAGCGACCCCTCACCACTGTTGAGATCCAGGCTCTGCTTGAGCTGGACACCCAGAAGGGCGCCCATCAACCTCGGTCCTCCAACATCGTCGAGGATATCAAGAAGGCATGTGGCTCTCTTGTCATCGTCCAGGACAAGACTGTTCGCTTCCGTAACGAGGCCGTTCGTCTGCAGCTCCTAGAGCTCAGCAAGAAGGAGAGCAAGGACTCTGAGACCGCTCTCCTCAGCCCTGCCGAGGCCAACAAGGACCTGACTGATCGTCTGCTCCTCTACGTCAAGACCTGTGTCAACCGTAACGTGGACAGCAGCCTGGACACAATCAGCTCGCGTGAGGTTGACAGCCTTTTCAAGAGCCACGCTCTCCTTGAGTACGCTTCTCGCAACTGGCTGGATCACTTCAAGCGATCCAGCTACTTCGCCAGTGGCCAGATCCAAACCCCGCTGCTCACCGGTGAGCTCAAGGGCATCTTCCCCAACTCCACCCTTCTCGCCCGCCTGGAGAAGAGGTGCTGGGACAACCAGGTTCTCGCAAGCACCGCCAACTCCCAGCATGTTCTCGCCCTTACCGTCCGCAAGCAGACGCTGGGTGATTCCGCTCAGAGTGTGCTTCAGAGCTCCATCAACGTTGCTCAGTCCTTCAAGAAGCTCTCTGCTCCTGCCGAGGCCAGCAAGTACTTCTACCAGGCTGCCAAGATCGGCCAGTCTGTTCTGGGCCGCACGAGCGACCTGGCTATTGCATGCGCCACTGAGTCGCTGGACACCTCTGCCAAGAACAAGCAAAAGGCAACGGCCCGCGACGAGGCTGTCACGCAGCGCGAGGAGCTCCTCAAGTATGTCATTGAGACCGAGAAGCAGCGTTCTGGAAACAACAGCGCCCTCGCATCCAAGTACAACAACGAACTCGCCGAGTTGTACACCAGTATCAAGGAAACCGACAAGGCTGAGGCTGTGTACCGTGACGTTTACAAGACGTCCATTGCCCAGAACGGCCAGTTCTCGACTGAGGCTACGGTTGCTGCTGAGAAGCTGCAGACTGTCCTCTACAAGAGCGCCAAGCATGAGGAGGTTGTCCAGTACACACAGCCTATCTTTGAGTCTGCGGAGCGTAACTTGGATATCTTCGATATTCGTCGTGTTGAGATCACTCTGCGCATGGCCGACACCTATGAGCAGAAGAAGGACTTTTCTCACGCTGAGGAGCTCTACATCTCCCTGTGGCGCGGCCTGACGGAGTACTGCCGCAGCACCTCTCTCGCTTCCGCGAAGGCTACTGCCGCATCGATCTCCGAGGCACATGAGCGCAAGATCCAGATCAGCATTGCGTATGCACGCTTCCTGCGCCGCCAGGGTCGTCAGGCCGAGGCCCAGAACATCCTTCACGGTGTCTGGCTCGACTACCAGACCATGACCGAGCACAAGTCTGATGCTGTTGTCAAGCAGCTGAACGAGGTTGGTGAGGAGCTCAAGTCCATGGGCATCCTGGACACGGCGATTGCCGTCTTCAAGTCCGTTTGGGGCTACTTCAAGGGCTCTGGCCAGCAGAATTCTGCCGCCGCCGTCAGCACTGCTGTCTCCCTCATGGGCGCCGTCCAGGAGAAGTCCGAGAAGAAGGAGGCCGAGGCTGATAAGGCCAAGGCTGCCATCGCTGCAAAAGGTGGAGTCCAAATTGACGCTGTCCTTGATACCGAGACCGATTTCGAGGAAAGCGACGATGAAGATGACGAGGCAGATGCCATCCTTGATGAGGTGATCAAGGCTGCCGTCGCGGCTCCCGCGGCTACCTCGGACGCCAAGTCTGAGACCAAGACGAGGGAGGTCGCTGTTGTTACGATCGAGAGCCAAATTCAGACCTGCGAGACGCTCTCTAACTTCTACGTCAGCAAGAAGAAGTGGAATGAGTGCATCGAAGTTTGCTCTCAGCTTCTTAAGCAGATCTGGCCTGAGCTGGGCACATCTGCCAAGTACAGCTTCCCCAAGGCGCACCGGGCTGAAGCCATCAAGTTCACTCGCCGCCTGGCCCTGGCCTATGCCGAGTCGAACCAGACCGAATCAGCGGAGAAGATGTACAACGCTATCTTCCAGTGCTCGCTGCGTTCTGGCCTCAAGATCCAGGATGAGTTTGTCACGGAATCGGCTAACCAGCTGATCGAGTACCACAAGCAGACTCAGCAATGGTCCAAGGTCCTCGCTGTCTACCAGCAGCTGCTTGAGGGCTACAAGACTTCTCTTGGCTCTCGTAACCCTCTGACGATCAAGACACTCTACATCATGGGTGACCTTTGCATCCAGTACCGCCTGAAGGGTGCCGACCGCTACTACCTCGAGCTGGTCAAGGCCGACAAGAACCCTCAGGGCGTCATCAGCAAGGACGCTTTGCCAGCTGCTGTTGCTCTTTCCAAGATCTATTACGAGCAGAAGCGTTGGGCCGAGATCCGCCCTATCTATGCCTCTCTCTGGGTTACCTTTACCAACAAGGCCAAGGAGTACAACCTGTCGACAGAGCTTGTGCAGACTATCTACAAGAGATACACCACCGTTCTTGACACCCACCTCAAGGTCAACATCGAGGAGGTCCGCAAGATCGCCGTGGAGTACCGTGACACCTGCATCAGGGTCTACGGCCCTCAGGCCGACATTACCCAGTCGGCGTCTTTGGCTTTGGTCGCTATCTCTCGCAAGAGCACCAACGTCGAGCACCAGCAGGAAGCTGTCAAGATCTGTGAGGAGCTCGTTGCTGAATCCGAGAAGCAGAAGGCTGCTGAGGGCGGCAAGGAGGGCGGCAAGGCGGTTGACGCGAAGAAGTCGGCCTTCCAGCTCTCTCTCATCGCATCTGCCAAGCGTCATCTTGCCGGTTTGTACAGCGTTCAGACCCAGGCCAGTGGCTCGGTTGCCGCCGGTGCCGGTGCCGTTGCCGCTAATGGTAGCAAGCCCAGAGGTGTCGTGAGCCCTGAGTCTGCTCAGAAGGCCGAGGCTCTGTGGAAGGAGCAGCTCGAGATCAACAGAAAGGAGCACGGCTATGCTCACAAGGCCACGCTCGCCAGCTTGGCTTCCCTTGTCGGAGTGTGGGCCAGATCTGACAAGCCCGAGGTCCGCAAGCAGGCCCAGGAGAAGCTTGACACGTCCGTCGTCGAGGTTCTCTCCGAGTCTTGCGTTGCTGGTAAGTCGACCGTCGACTCCACCAAGCTGCATGAGTCCGGTATCTCCCTTGCCAAGACCTACCTCAACTGTGGCTTCTCCGTCCAGGCTTGGGCTCTGCTGAAGCAGCTGCGTTTCCACGTCGTTGCCCGCGGCAAGATTGCTGGTTCTACCTCTATTGAGAAGAACTCCAACCTTGAGCTCGGGGAGAACATTGACCGTCGCTCCATGGTCTTCATTGCTGCCTTCGAGGAGGCTCTTCGTAGCTCTGAGGCCGCAACTGCGGCTGTCAGCGCCGACAAGAAGATCGTCAAGGTCACTTTCTCCGACATCATGACCGACCTGCTGACCGAGGGCATCCTGTACGACCGTTACAGCCTCAGCATCTCCAGCAAGGACCTTTCGGTCGAGCAGAAGCTGTTCGATGGTGCTCGCCTGTATGTCTTTCTCAAGGCCAACAAGGAACAGCACGCCGAGCAGCTCGTCGCGGTGGAGGAGTCCCTCTACAAGCTTTTCACCGAGAAGTTTGGTGCGTCGGTGAAGACCGAATCGCTCGTCACCCGTGCCTTCATCATTGCCATTGTCGAGGAGCTTGGTCAGCTCCGTCTGCACGAGGACGACCTCGTCTACATTGCTTGCACGTCAGTCACTGCTAAGGTGCACGCGCTTCTCCTCATCGACAGCTACGCCCAGGCTGTTGACCTGGCCACTGCCTGGTACCAGTTCATTGCCAGCCAGAACGGCTTCAAGAATGCCAAGACGATCCCCTTCGCCTTCAAGCTTTCGCTGTATCTGGCCGGCCTGGGCATCAAGTCTAACAAGGCCGCTGACGCCATCATGCAGAACCGCATGCTGGAGCTGTCCAAGACCATCCTCCGCGAGACACTTACCGCCTGCAGGAGCATGAACATTGACCTCATCCAGCTCCAGGCCTCCGAGCTTAACAGCCTGGTCCGCCTGATGGGTCAACAGAAGAACTACGAAGACCTCGAGTGGCTGCTTACCCAGCTCTGGAACTCTCGTATCATCCAGTCCTCTTGGTCAGCCACCACCGTCATTGCCGTCGGTCGTCGTCTGGTAGAGGTTCTCTTCGTCCGGGGCAAGCGCGACCATGCCATCACTCTCGCCGAATCTATGGCGTACAACTTGCGCCGCACATGGGGCCTGCTGGATGCCGCCACCGTGGACATGAACAACCTGCTCTCGTCGCTGTGTGTCTCTGACAGGCGGTACGCAGAGGCCCTCGACGTGCACGAGGAGATCCTGCGGGCCCTGCTCGACCTCAACATGGGAGAGGACGACGCCGACGATGCCGCCTCGGAGCTCATGGACTTCGACGAGGAGAACGCCGCGGCGCTCGCCCTGCAGCAGCTCGAGCTCGTGCGCCGCGTGTACGCCCGCAACTCAGGCTGGCCCGAGTCGGACGAGCTGGACATGGCTCAGCTCACCACCGACGTGGTCTCCGAGTTCGGCCACCTGGCACCCGACGCTTACGCGCCCTTCGGCGACGGTGACTCGTCCAAGTGGAGCCGGAACGCGCCGTCGCCCACCGACACCGTCGGCACCTTTATCGCTCCCGCTGTGTGGGAGTTCTCCCTCTCCGAGGACGGCAAGCCCGGCCACCCCGCCGCGCTGCGCAAGAGCCCGAGCCACATGCTTCGGAGTCTGCAGCTGTCGCGCCAAAGGAGCTACGGCGACCTGTCTGAGGCCAGGAAGCGGCTCGGTGACGGCCAGAAAAGCGGCCCAGCCAATGGGAATGCGTTGCTTGCTGCGCCTGTTCACTGAGTGGGTGCTCGAGCCTTGTGACCGCATTGGGCGGGATGATGAGGGGCCTGGGAGGCCATTGTTTACGTATGTCGTCTTGGCCTGTGACGACCAAGTACGAGTGAAGATGGGAGGGGCTAGGGAAGCCCTGGAGCTGTTCCTTGATGGGGACGAGTACCACCACTATGAGGAGGATACATTTGTGACTATGATGTCGTTTGGCGTGGTATTTGTGGCGCTGGTATTGTTTTGGGTCAGGCTGGTCGATGTGTACTACTAGCTGTGTATCATACCTGTATCATCATCATAATCATCCCTGTAATAACATCTTTTTGAAGGTTCAAGCCATCGTTCCGCTGCAATCACAAGTATGCTTTTTAACCACAGCCGTGTCAGTCAACAGCGCAGTATAAATAGGTCTGATGTGGCATTCGGTTGGCTAACATGTAAAAGTGTTCCACTGCTGGACAGCAACAACGATTTGAACAGTAGGATATGAAAATGGCCGAAAATGGTGAAGATCAGCCAAAGGCACAATTTGTGCCATGCCAGTGTCCAGATGGATATGTAAGTAAATTTCCATACCTGCGGATTCCCAGGCGCCTCTTGCAACTGTAGATAGCGCAGGTATCAATGGATGGAATCTGTAAATGAAACCTCTGAAATACTGCTCACCCTTGCAGCCGCATGGCTTCCATCGATGCTGTCTTCACGCATAGCCACAGGCCTCAACGTCTTTATACGTCTGTGGCCTTTTGCTTTATCCTCCACCACCATACTACCCCCTCACACATTCGACCAGGCAGAATTACCTAAGTAAATCATCATTTTGATGCAATCCGGGGATTCGGCTTAAAAGTGATAGCTAACATGTCCTGAATGCCAACAGCATGTGCGCCAATTTTGTGTTAACCCAGCGTTCCTCTGTGACTGGTGTAAGGATGATGGGTGCAAGTCTGGTGGGAGACGCCTCGCACGGAGAGGATCGGCCGCTGGGAAGAGGGATAAGAGACATGGATCTCATGAGAGGCATCAATCTCACGGTAGAAGGGAATACGGTGGGTTTGGACCTTTTGAGGGAGGACTGATAGGCGGGCCTTTTTGAGCAGGGCACGCAGGTACATGCGTAAACAAAGGTATTTATTAAAAGAAGACCTAAAATGATCATATAATTTGGGCATTTGGTTATGAAATAATGATTTGTTCTGCCAAGTGGGCTCGGTGACCGGTTTTTAGACAGGCTCGCATAATGCCTCACTGCTAGCCCGCAGCACTCTCATCCAACATGGAAAATTTTGTGAGGATGAAATGGCTGATCATGACACATTTATTACTCAGGCATAAGGTATAATACACAACGACAACGCCCGATCAAGTCTTCACAGATATCTAGGTAGCTTGGGTAAATAAATTGTACGTGGAATTGGGTCGAGTCTTATGAGCATGGAGAGTATGGATGACGAAAAAGGTCTTGAGATTATTTGATGAGAGCTTGCCACCGAGAGGCAGAGCCATTTAGTACATCATGACCGTGTTCCCTCGGAGTTCAAGTTAGATTCCTCACATTGTAAAGAGGATGTGACAACTTATTACTCAAGTACTGCTGTCGAAAGAGGCACCGCCGCGGGTCGAAACTTTGAACACCTCGACTACGTCGACTACTTTCCTATGATTGCTTTGACATTTTGGAAAACGGTCCCACGCTCCGCGGGGTGTTGCCTCGCTATCGCGTCGCTGACCTTGCCAGCCATTGATCTGATCTGCCCTTCGGTGGACTAGGCGCGTCACCCTGACACTCACAGCCCCCCCCCCCCGATTCACCAACAAATTCGAGCCCCAAGACGGGGAGTCTACACGTCGGTAGTGTAGCGGCCACGCCGGTCGACTTGATATTTGGGAAGTCCAGAGGCATCCCCAATTCGAGCCCCGGCGTGGGTGGCCCCCCTACCCTACACTGCCTTGGTGACGAGCCCTGGTCCAGCTTATCGGCGTGTAGAAGAGGTCGCCTGCTAGCCTCTATAAACAATTGGGAGAGTACCAGTGCCCTTCTCCGGTGTTACCATGGATACCCACAGCCGCAGTCAGAGCTTAAGTACAAGTGTACTTTGCCTGCTCCCGCGGTCGGGTGCCCGGTAACGAGGCCCCGGAGGAGGGTAAACTACTGCCGTTCTTTTCTAGACCACTTTGTTTTAATGTCAATCATCAAGGTCGTTTCATGTTTTCATGAAACTCTTCTCCCATCGAGTATCAGCCTGCCTCCTTCATCCAGTGTTGTTGTGGTCCAATCTCCTTCTTTTAACGATTTGTATATACCTAGGTATAGAATATCCGCAGTGCTTCTTCGAGCCTCTTCGAGAATTTCAATTAGACCACCCCTCTCTCTCGCTCTCGCCCTCGCCCTCGTTGTCGCCCTCGCTATGATGCTCGTCATTGTCTTCATCCTTCTCCTCATCGTCATCGCATGCTTCCTCATGTGTTTCTCTCAGCAGTCCATTCTTTTTCAGTCTTGCCCCTCCTCCCGCCGTTCTTTCTATGATCTCCTAACATGTCTTACCAACTCATTTCTGCATCAAATGCCACGACTACCAAGTTTGTGACGCCACGAGGGCCGGAAATGAATCCAAATTGGAGAAGAAATGCTAATTGGATATTTACATTGCGTATGTGACCTATTATGTACGTAGCGCGATCATTCACAACCTCGCCTGGCCAGTCTGGCCTTCTAAAATTGTTTCCATCTTCTTCTTCCACACCTCAGCCCACGCTGGGTCAATGGCACACGAGTCGTAGCTCACACTTGAATCGATCGATTCCGAAGTGCCCCAGATGCCGACCAGGAACTCGCCGTCCCTAGGTCTCACGTTTTGTGCCGTGCTCCTGATGTCGGCTACAAACATGTCTTCCTCATCGCCCAAGGCCTTGCTCAGGTCGATCTGACCGGGCCTCGTCGCAGGGTCTGATCTGCCCACTGAACTAACACCGCAGGTCGCTAATGTTGGATTGGCCTGCTTGGGAAAGACCTCTTGATACTGGAAGTTCTTGCGCAGGTGGCCTGGGAGCTTTATGTTTGCTCGCTCGATAACGTCGAGGTAGTTCATCGCGATGACCCGCCCAGCACCCCTGGGTCCCATGTACTCCAGCATGTTCACCGCGCCGTCGTTGCGGGGCCGTTTCTGATACCTTGACAGTTGCCTCTGGGCAGATCGCACCAGCAGTCTGACCCGCCCGTCGAGGTCGAGGTCAGACGAGAGGAAGGGCAGCACGACGCCATCTGAGAATGCGAGCATCAGGCTGTCAGGCTTTGCGGTGTGGTTGAAGAATGGGCGTGGATTGATGGGGAAGGACCCGATGAATGGGCGCCGCTCGTCCAGAGGGATGTCGGGGAAGCGTTTCTCGTAAATCTCCATCATCACGATCCCTGCGAGGACGAAACTGCCAGCCCCAATGCTACACCCGGCCTGGCGACAGACCTTGTGTAGCCTGCGGGTTCCATCTCTCCCGATGTGAGCCAGCACCCTCGCAGCATTCAGAGGAGGCACCTTGCCGTAATCTAGAACCTTGTCAAATGTTCTACTTTCCGGAGCAATAGCCTTGATCGGCGCATCTGGGTAGCGGAGCGGGTTCGGGAACGCTGGGGGCAACGGCTTCTGCACGTGGCGGAGCACAAGGGTGATGGCCCAGAACCACCGTTGCCGTGCGCGAGAACCAGATATCGGGGGATAGAAGTCCTCCTGTGGGGGTGGAAGCCGCTCATGCAATGACGAGATGAGGGCCGGGACTGCGGACTGGAGCTCTTCGGTCCTCTTGTTGAGGAGCTGCTTGAAGTCTCCGGTCCAGTTGCCATTGGTGAGGCCATCCGAGATCTGATGGGCCATGACAAACAGGAAGCGTAAAGAGTGAGTGTCAGGTCCTGTTCTCTCCAGGGGCAGTACCATGACCTTGACAAGTGACTCTCTTGCGTCAAAGGTCCTGACCACGTTCTGGGCATGAAAATACAGCTGGTCGGCATCTACTGACGGGTAGTGGTCATCTAGAAAGACAACTGGGCCTTGGGCTGATTTGATTGCGTGCTCGTGGTTCTCTGGCCTTTCTATGACAAAGTATCGGTCACTTCTTCGCGCAGCATCCTTGTCCATGTAGCCTGCTGGTCCTGTTGCGGTGGCGCACAACATGGTGTGTCTGAGGCGCAGGTTGGTCCATGCCAGGAGGATGTGCCGCCTCAGCTGCGCTTTTGACTTTGTTGTCTTGATATCGAAGGACATTGCCAAGTTGATGTCGGCCCTCCCCTCGTGGTAGATGCCGTCATTGTCAAAGCCTTTCTCCACCACGCCAAGTGGCCGGAAAAAGACTCCCTCGTGTTGAGCCTGCTGCCACTTGTGATAGCCCGTGGAATATCTTCGCAGCCAATCCATGGGCTCTTAATGTTGAACATCGTTACTTGCAACTGTGTTGGGTGACATGGTGAGAATGTTCATATTCGTGTGCCCAGCGCACAACACATTCCCACAAGGGAGATGCTGGCCGCCCCGAGGGAATAATGACCACCACTAGTATGCGGGCCCGAAAACTGCTTGTGCCCCACTCTTTTGTAATCTTTTAGCGCGGGCCGAACGGGCTTACACCATCCTGCAGAATGGACGTTGGATTCTATTATAGCGCCCGTACGCTTTTCTAGGTGTTCCAGCAGTTAAGAGTTTCTTTACTTTTTATCGCTTTTCTTTAAGCAGGAAGAAACTTATTTTAAACTCTATTAATATAAAATTTTAAAAAAAAAAAGAATTCTAGGAATTTAGCTCTTATAAACCTCCCTTATAATATATATAATAAACTTTTAAACTCTATTTAATATACCTTTAATATAATATACTAAAAAGATTATATTATAAAAATATTTTTTTTATAAATAAGCTTACTTTATATAGCTTTAACTATACTTCTCTTTTATTACCTTTATTATTTCTCTTTTATTATTTATTACCTTTTTTACTTATTAAATAAATAAAGAAATAAAGAAAAAAAGAAAAAAAGAAAAAAAGAAAAAAAGAAAAAAAGAAAAAAAGAAAAAAAGAAAAAAAGAAAAAAAGAAAAAAAGAAAAAAAGAAAAAAA
>JALPVH010000146.1:0-135929 GCA_023242295.1 Diaporthe ilicicola | reverse complement strand
TATATTTTATTATTAAATATAATATTTAAATATATAAGTTTAATAGCTTTATTATAAATAGTTATAAAAATAAACTTTATTTATAATAAATAAATCTTTATTTAAGTAAAAGGTTTTCTTATTAAAATAAAAAAGTATAAAAATAAAAACTTTTCTTTATTTAAATAAATTAATAATTATATTTATTATTACTTTAAAGATATATAAAGTTTATTTTAAAGAAATAAAAAAGTTTATTAATATAGTTTACTATATTATAAGATAAATTATATTATAAAACACTTTTATTAAAACCGTTAACTTTTAATAACCCTAATACTCTTATAAGGTAAATAAGTTAATAAAAATTAGTATTTATAAATACTAATTAATTTAAACTACTTATTTCTAATTAATTTAATTAATTTAAAGGGGCAGGGGTAATTATAAAAAAGTTTAAAATAGCTAACTTTTAATAAAGAGGCTTTTTTTTAATAATAGTTATATTTTAAATTTTTATATTAATTTCGCTTTACTTTACCTACTTAAATATTTAACGTATTAGAAATTAATAACTATAATACCTATTTACTTTAAAAAAGATAAAATCCTTTTAGCCCTTTAAGCAATTAAAAATTTTAAAAAACATTATAAAAAACTCTTTAACTATTATAAAGCTATATAAATTTTTAATATCTTTAGCTTAACTTTATCTTATAAAATAAACTATTAATACTCCCTTAAAAAAATATATATCGATAAATATAAACTCGACTAATTTAAAAAGTAAACGCTTATCTAATATATTCTTAACTAAAATACTTAAGGATTTCTAATATAATTATTTAATATAAAAAATATAGCTAACCTTTTATTAGCATTATAAAATAATAAGCTTATTAATAAGTATTAGGTTTAATACTTTATAAATATATAATTAGCTTTAAAGATTAAATTTAATTAGCTTTATAACTATTAAAAAGCCCTTTATAAAGATTTAAAGGTTATTAAAAACTAATTTAAGCTATTTCGTAATATAATAATTAAATATAATATTATTAATAATAACCTATATAACTTTAATAAAACTAGCTTTATAATCGGCTAAATAACTATATTAATAATTATTTTATATACCGATAAACTTAAAAAGGCTAAATCTATATAGCCTAATAATTAAAAATAGTTTATAGCTATTAAATATATTAATATAAAAGATAGGTATATTTTGCCGTTTATAATTATTAAGGCTATTTACTATTTTATTAATTAAACCGAAGAATTAAGATTTTTAATAGATTAAATAATCTTTATTTCTTTAAATAAATAAATAAATAATATAATTAGTTTAAAATAGCTTTAATATTTTAATAAATATATTAAACTATAAAGAAAAGCTATATATTAAATATTTATTTTAAATAGCTATAAAAGCTATATATTAATTAAGTTTATATAATATTATAAAGGTAATAATATTATCTTTATTAATATACCGCTATATTCTTTTTATTTATTTTAGCCTTTAAATATTACGTTATTTCGGCTATTTAAGCGTATATATAATAATAAAATTAACCTTTTTATCCGGATATTTATTACTTATATTATTAAGCTTAAGTTCTTTATTATATTTATAATAGCTTATAATAAGATTTTTATAAAGAAGAATTATAAATCCGGGTTTTAAAAAGCTAGAATTTCTCTTTAAAACTTAAATACTATTATTTTTAAGCTAAATATCTACTTATAAACTCTATTACTATCCCTTCCTATATCCCCTTAAAATAAAAATTATAAATACTATTTAATACTTAATAAACTATATAGTAATCCGGTTTTATTAAAAATAAAATATCGGTATATTAAAATAGCTTTTTTATATTAATTTTTAAGGCTATTAATCGGTTAATAAAAGATATATAAATAATAATATATAAACTTATTATTCTTAAAGATAAGATTTATATACTTTAAAATATTAATATAATACTTTTTAAACGTTAAAAGGTTAAAAAAAATTAGATATAGCTTAAAGGGTTACTTATTATTAAGAAATCTTATATAATTATTAAGAAAAAATAAAAGAAAAAGCGGCTAATTAATAAAATAGCTAATAATAATAAAAAGGCGGGCTATAATAAACCGATAAAATAATAATATAATAACTATAATAAGATTAAGTATAATATAAAAATTTATAAAAAAGATATAAAAAACTTTAATTAATTAAATTTTAAATAAATTATAGCTTTTTAAGCTTAATTAATATTAATTAATATTAATATATATATTTTAGCTAATTATTATAAACCGCGTTTTTAATAATATAGTTAACATTAATTAATATTAATTAAGTAGTTTATATTAAAAGTAAGCTATTTTAAATTAATATTATAGTTACCCCCGCTTTTTTAAATTAATTAAATTAATTAAAAATAAGTAATTTAAATTAATTAGCATTTATAAATATTAATTTTTATTAACTTATTTACTTTATAAGGGTATTAAAGTTATTAAAAATTAATAGTTTTAATAAAAGTATTTTATAATATAATTTATCTTATAATATAGTAAACTATATTACTTATAAAGTAAAAATAAATAATAAGTTAAATAGAAAAAAGAAGGTTAATTATTTAATATACTTTTTTTAAAAAAGGTTTACTTTTTATTTAAATAAATTAAAGAAATAAAGTTTAATTATAAAAACGTAATATAGTTAAATAAAATTTAATTTAAAAAAAATATAATTATAAGTCTTTTAACCTTATATTTAAAAATAATTAATTAATATATAATAATAATAAAGTTATTAATACTTTTTTAATATTAATTAAAACCCTTTTTATTTTTATAAAGAAAGTTTTTTATTATTTTTTATTATTTTATATAATAATATAATTTAAATTATTAAAATAAGTTAAGGAAATAAAGTATAATAGTGTATAATAAGTTACTATAAAAAATAAGCACATTTATTAAAAGATAAGAAATAAAAAATAGAAAAGGGGAATAAAATAAGTAATTATAGCTTAATAAGAGAAAGGGGGAGAGGTAATGGATTAAGCTAGCGAGCTATAAAAATCTAGTAAATAGGTAATTAATAGCTAATTATTAAGCTAAAAGCTATTTAAGTGCTAGAAACTAAGCCTCCCCACTCCGCCCGCCTATATCTAATCTATTACTTTAATAAAGGTAATTAAATCCTAATGTTTAATAATAATTATATAAATTTAATTTATATTAAAGAAAAATAAGCTAGCTTTAATATATATTAAAGCTAAAGAGATAATTAAAGTAATTTATATATTAAATATTATTAATTATAAATAAAGTATAAACTATTTAACTTATTTAAATTTTATCTTTTAAAGCTAGGAATATAATAAATAAAGGGAAAGAAGCTATAATTAATTAAGCTATAGCTTCCCCTTTCTTTATAAACCTTAATTTGCTTTATACTTAAGCTTTTATAAATAACTTTATATAATAAGAAGTATTTATTACACCGTTAAATATCTTCTAAAAGGCCCTATAAGCGCCTAATAAGGAAAAACTTATAATATAGGGAAAAAACTTTATTAGCTAAAGGGATATAGTAACTAATAGTAATAAATATATAATTATAGGGAATTAGTTAAAAGGTAAATAATCTTACCCTTTAACGTTAAAGGGGCGTATTAAAGGGAAAGTAGGTTTAAAGGCATTAGCAGGATTTAAACCTATACCCTTTATATTACTAGTGTAAAAGGGTACCCTAACACTTAACTAATGCGTTACGGTGCCCTATAAATAAAGTATAGATTAATTAAAGCTAGATTATTAATTAACTTAATTAAGAAATATTTAAAGAAAGATTACTTAAATATTTAAATATTATAACGCCCCTTTCTTAATTTTTAAAAACGTTATATTTTAAAAAATTATTAAGCGATATATATAAATTATTATAGTTAAATTTTATTATAAAGTTTTTAAAAGATAAAAGAGTTTTTAAATAAATAATTAAGTTTTTAAAAAAATTAATCTTTAAATTTATAACTTTAATTTTATACTTTAATATAAAGATTAATTAATATAATTCTTTTCGCTATTTAAATAATAATATTTCTTTTAAAGGTAAGCTTTAAATTACTTTTATATTTAATAAAAATTATAAGGTTTAAGATTTATATAAATATTTCTTTAAGTATTATTTTTCCTTTTTAAAAAGAAAGTGTATTTTATATATTTAAAGGAGGGTTTTTAATAAAAAAAGGTTTTTAATAAAAAGATAATCTTTAATAAAAAGATAGTTTTTATTAAATTTAATATTAAAATTTATATATGTCGCCCGACCCTAAATAGCAGAAGGCCCGTTTTGCCCTAGGGGAAACCCTTTGCCCCCGGAAGAGATAGTCTAGAGACGGTGTTTAAAAACTAGGGGGGGGGCGCTACGGTAGTCACTGCCTGTTCCCCATCACCTGCACTTTAACGGAGGCAATAAAGGAGTAACAGGCAAACGGTCTGGGCTATAAGCCGCAAAGAATGTGGCCCGTCAGATGGTATGGATGAAGGGATAGTAAAAAAACTGGCCATTTTGGAGAAAAAAGATGGGACGTGAATATGACTTTACCCAACACAAGGTCGACCAGAAAATGAGGTCATGTAATCTTGAGGCTTGGAACATTGAAGCAAACCTGGAAGACCGAACAGCTCAGACACGAAGACAATGCGCACACCAAGAAGATACAAGAACGAAAATGCAAACATACAAAGACGCTCGTTCTCATCGCTAGCGAAACATCCATAAAATAGCGAGCCGTGCAGTTGGTCCTCATTGATTCTGGGGTGTGAGCTCGGTTGTGTCAATTGCCCACACCTTGTGCTTTTCGAGGTGGTTCCATCCATCAGGAACAACTCAATCATCTAGAAGCAACTCCCAAGCCTTTAGACTTAGTGCACCCAGATGGAAAGGTTGGTTGGAACTGATTGAACGCTTGATATCTAAATCTCCCAAGATCAGATGGAGAGGTTGCAGGGGACAGTATTAGCCTACAGGTGCCCGCGCTTACATAATCCAGCCGTACGGTGTTGCAGCCTCAGGCACCTCCCTCATTTTGCCGAAGACGTCGCAGCTCCGTCCCGGACCAAGTTCGTCAATTGAAATCTCGACGACTTCCGATCCAAGACCCTTCCCCCACAGTCATTATGTTGTCGAGACAAGCCCTGCTCCGCTCAGCTCGTGCTGCAGCTCCCTCGCGGGCGATTGCCTCGCAGCTCCGCTTCTACGCCGCCCCCGCCGCCAACGAGGTCGTCAAGCCTCCCGTCGCCCTCTTCGGCCTCGATGGCACCTATGCCACTGCCCTGGTACGTCACCGAGCCGAGTCGTCCCCGGCGCAGATCAGGAGTTGTCTCAATTGGGAGATGGGAGGCGTGCAATTGATGCGCCGGGGCCACGGGAAAGCCCAGCAGAGAGCCGGGATGCTAATGCGTCATTTTGCCATAACAAACAGTACACCGCGGCCGTCAAGTCCTCCTCGCTCGACCCAACCGCCACCGCCCTGAACAAGCTGGGCGGCCTGGTCTCCCAGGATGCCAAGCTGGCGACAATCCTCGAAGCGCCCACGCTGAGCCCCGCCGACAAGTCCGCCATCATCGCCGAGCTCGAGAAGACCGCCGGCACCAACGCCACCGTCAAGAACTTCCTCCAGACCTTGGCCGAGAACAACCGCCTGTCGCTCCTCGGCGGCGTCTGCACCAAGTTCAGCGAGCTGATGAGCGCTGCCCGCGGCGAGGTCGAGATGACGGTCACGAGCGCTACGGTACGTGTGCTACCTCATATGTGGAGAAATGATAGATGCGGCGTGCATATATGTTGAAGCACATTCAATGATGGCTCTACAACCTGGGAGGAACGGATAGTATGAGATGCGGACATTGTGCTGACGCAAATCCACGCACATAGCCTCTGGACAACCGGACCCTGAGCAGACTCGAGACCGCCGTGTCCAAGTCCTCCTACGTCGGCCAAGGCAAGAAGCTCAAGGTCACCAACGAGGTAGGAAGCAACGTGGAATTTCCAGGGAACTTGCCATGTGCTGACACGACTAGGTCAACTCTGACATTATCGGTGGCTTGGTTGTTGAGATTGGCGACCGGACCATCGACCTCTCCGTCTCCTCCAAGATCGCCAAGATGAACAAGCTCCTGACTGATACTCTGTAAACTACTTCCTTTGTATGAGACGGATGGGGCATCGAAAGGAGGTGCCGGGAGGTGCACGGATTCGCCAGCAAGCCTCCAGGCCGGAATGCTGACCAGCATCTGTTGTTGAATTGAGTCAAAATAAAGAGACCATTTATTCCACATCGCAGTCTTGCCGTTGGGGATTTTCCCGTCATTCTTGCAGTGCGATAGTACGGAGTGTCGTTGTGACGAGTATAGATGAAACGGAATAACGATGTGGAAGTAGGGATAGCCAAGGGTTCACCATGAACCAACATCATGTAAGTCATGATTCAGCAATGACTCGTATGTGCTAAGATCTAAGTCCTCATGGGGTCAGAATCAAGACATGCTGGAGTCTATCACAGTCCAGTCTGCAGCATATTGTGAGCCCCAGAAAGAGCCTATCCAGTGTAGGCCTGGAAAGGAAATGCCTGCCCCCTGAGCACTCCAGCCAGGCCTGCACCCATTAAGTCAACTCTTACACCTTTGGTTATGACAGTCCCAACAAGCACAGAACCGAATGCCCCAACGCCAGCTTCAAGAACACAAGACTCCGAATCGCAATTATTGTACAGCCCGTGCCTGATCAGTCACTGCGCAGCATGCTGTCCACCAGGTCTCCCAGCGGGCCCCAAAAGTCCTTTCCGGTGGCCAAATTGTGCTCGTCGATGAATAGCACGTACTGCTTGAAGCTGGTGTTGAGGTGGGGCTCGAGGCCTAGCTCGCGGATGACGGGGTAGTGGTGGCAGTAGATGTGGGCGTAGACGCGGTACATGCGCTTGAAGATCTGGCGGACGAGGGACGGGAAGGTCTTGGGGAAGGGCACGCCGATGCGGCTGGGCATGACGGCCTCGTCGTCGATGCTGCTCTGGACCCAGGTCATGAGCTGTTCGATGTAGGCCGGCGCGGGCATCTTGGTCGGGCGCTTGTAGTTCTCGTTGTCCTGCCAGAGGTACTCGAACTCGTCGGTGGCCTTCATCTCTGGACATGACTGGGGCGAGCAGAACTCGGTGATGGCGCCGTACAGCAGGTTGATCTGGTTGTAGAAATCCACCACTTTCCGTCCAAGGTCAGTCTGAGGTCCACTTTCTTGCGCGCAGGGCGGTGCGAGGTGCTTACTGTTGACAGCGTACCACTCATTCTCGTCTTCACCCTCGGGCAGCTTCACGATCTTGCGAAGGCTACCGCCTCCCAGAGTGGCCTCGGCATATTGTCGCAACTGGTAGCTGGTCGTTCCCTGCTTGCCGCCGGGCCGCGGCCGGAACTGGTTGCGCCGATTGTTGCTCCTGTCTGCACGTAAGCCTATAGTCCCCCTTGGTGTATGGTTCTTGGGCGGTCGATCCGATCAAGGCCCATCGCAAAACGGCAGGACGGTACGGAACACTCTGGGGCGAGAGTTGGGACAAGAAGCGACATACACGGTGGCGATAAATGAAGTCATCGTGGCTTCTGATTGTCGCGGGGCACGAGTCGGGAATGGGTAGGGTTGGGCTTCACAACGCTCCAATGTCAGTGGGGCCGCTGCAAATGGGGGACTCTAGTGGTCACCCTATACGACAGTGTGATGTTCGATCATACCTGAGTTTCAGCTGACTGGCGCGGTTGAGCCTGTAACACTCGGCGTATGTGTCCAAGTGCGATGAGATTGAGTCCCTGTCTGATGTTTTTGGTGTTTTTTGGTGGTGAGATCGGAATGTGGTCGTGTCGCAAGCTGAGAGGACCTTGGCAGCTACCTCAGGCACCTTGGGCTATGATGTTAGAATGAATCAACAAATCAGTAGCGTTGCCGTTGCCGCGGCGCGTTTGCTTGAACGAAATTGGGCGGCCCGGGTTCAGGGGCCTAGAGTTGGCGGTGGTCATAGCGCACTCCAAAGCCTCGGGTTTCAGTGGAAGCAATCGATTTTCGATGCGCAGATGTACCGTACTGTAGCCTGCTGCTGGTCTACTACCCGACGTACTCAACCGCTCTCTTTAACATATCCCAGTTCACGCAACCTGCAAATCCCGCCGAGCACTCCCATTTCAAACAGTAATTATCACGATTGAAGGCTTCTTGTCCTTAGTCTGGCTGATTAGACCATGTCCCGCTCTCCGCGACTCACACTACCGAGATGTCCGTGGTGGAGCAGCAATCCGAACCGGATCAACCAGCCCGCGATGCACCCCAGAATTCTCCGCATTTCTGGCTGCCGGTTGAATTAGTCTCGCAGATTTGAATAGCCTCAATTGGGAGTGGGGGCCCGGACTAGTCATCCAAGTAGCAAACTCTAGATATGCTTGCCACCCCTCGTCCTTGGTCGTCGATCCATCTCCTCGGGCCAACGATGGGCGAATGGCCAAGCCGATCAGCTCTCGCTGTCTCAACCCATTTATCCTGATCTGTCTCGACCTGACAACATTGGTCATACCTGAGAGGGAGTCAAGACGAGGAGTCCCTCGAGACTATACTACTCTTGCAGCCTTCTCTGGGTACGGTGTTAGAGCAGACAGACCTGCTTCAATGCGCCATGCGTAATCTTAGGTTGCTTGGGCTCTTCCGCCTTCTTGTCTTTGTCGAAGCCGCATCACCCATACAAAGACAACAAGTTGTTCAAGCGTTCAATGTGCGTCGAAATGCGAGCTCAAGCACAACGCCTCTACAAGTCGGGAATGGCAACTTCGCATTTGGTGCGGACGTGACAGGACTTCAGACCTTCCAGCCTTTTGCAACTATGTCCACTTGGGGTTGGCACAATTTCTCTTTACCAACAACCCCGAACCAGACTTCTGTAGACGGTGAGAACAGGCCATCGTTTTTTCCTACCTGTGTACTCCAGACTGATGTATATAAGACTATACCGGGCTTGACTGGTGGACTCCACCGCTCAATTTCTCTGATGATGGAAAGCTCGTGAATTACGCACAGCCGAACCCTTCCGAAAACGACATATCCACTTGGTTAATCCAGAATCCTCAGCGGCTGAATCTTGGGAACATAGGATTTTGGTTTGGCGGTGAGAATGTCACCGAAGATGACCTCGAGGACAAATCGCAAGTCGTTGACCTGTGGACCGGAATGATTTCCTCGAACTTCTCATACAATGGAAGCAAGGTCACGGTTGAGGTACGAGCGGCACCCGATTCCGATACCGTCGGTTTCACCGTTGAATCCGATCTACTGTCCAGTGCTTCTCTCGGTCTATTCTTTGACTTTCCATATTCGGATGTAAACAAGTTTGATGCTCCTTTCGTAGGAGTCTGGAATGCAACAAGTAACCACTCGACGTCTCTTGAGACTACGGGCAACCAGGCCATCATTCACCACACTCTTGACGAAAATAGCTACTCCATGACGGCGCAGTGGGATGGCGATGGAAAGGTCACGGGACCAGAGGACGGCACTCACCGATATCTTCTTACGGTCTCTGGATCAAGACAATTGAGGATGACTGCGACCTTCTCTCCAGATGGAACGACAGCCCAGACGTCTCTTGGTGACTTGGAAGTGAAGTCGGAGTCTTGGTGGGAGTCGTATTGGAACTCAGGGGCTTTCATAGACCTGACTTCAGTTGACACAGCGGATGCAACCGAACTACAGCGACGAATCATCCTCTCGCAGTATCTCTTGGCCGTGAATTCGGCATCCTCCTTCCCACCACAGGAGTCGGGACTCGTCAACAACGGATGGTACGGGAAGTTCCACCTCGAGATGGTCTTTTGGCATCTTGTACACTTTGCCCGCTGGAACCACTTTGATCTAGTAGGGCGAAGCGTACCAAAGATGTACGACCAGTTGCTCCAATCCTCACTTGAAAGAGCCGCCGAACAGGGTTATAAAGGGGCCCGCTGGGGCAAGATGACCGATCCGAGCGGGCGGAGTGCACCGGGAGAGATCAACTCCCTGTTGATTTGGCAGCAACCGCACCCAATGTACTTCGCCGAAGTAGAATATCGCTCTTTTCCCAACGCCACCACTTTGGAGAGATGGGATGAAGTACTGACAGCATCGGCTGACTTCATGGCTTCTTTTGCTTGGCTGAACCACTCAAACGATTTGTACAATCTGGGGCCGCCGATGTACCCCGTGTCTGAAAATACGAATCCAAATGCGACAATTAACCCGACCTTCGAGCTGGCGTATTGGCGGTTCGGCCTTGACATTGCTATTCAGTGGAAGGATCGTCAGGGGCAGTTCGTCCCGGATCATTGGATTGCCGTCAGGGACAAGCTCGCGCCTCTACCTGTGATCGACAACACATATCCTGTGTACGAGGGTATCCCGAATATGTGGACCGACCGTGCAACCACGAACGATGTGAGTGATACCGGCAATTCCTCTCAACCATTCCGCCATGGCCAATTTTCTTTTAATTGGCAGCCGCTAACAAGTTACAAACGCAGCATCCAGCGATGGCCGGAATTTACGGCTGGCTGCCGCCTCCAATGAGCGGGCCACCACTGAACTTGACGATTGTCCAGAACACGGCCGACAAAATCCGGGAGCTCTGGGACTTGGAAGAATCATACGGATGGGATTTTTCTCTCTTGGCTATGAACTCGTTGAGACTGGGAGATGTGGACCAAGCTATTGCGTACCTCCTCCACCCCGTCTTCCAGTTCGACGACGCAGGATATCCGGTTGGAGGCTCCCGTGTTCCAACCCCATATTTCCCCAATGCGGCGTCTCTGTTACTTGCAAGTACGTACTTGTTTATTCCTGCCCCGATTTCATGTTCCATGACTCAGAAAAATTTCGTGTCACGATCACAATCAGATTGTGATAGGTAGCTAACATGAAGCAGCATCCATGATGGGAGGTGGTTGGGATGGAGAGCCGGGCCCGCATTTCCCACAGGATTGGGATGTGAAGGTTGAGGGGTTCACTCCTGGATTATAGATTAGTGGATATGGAAGGCCAGAGAGCCAACTTTGTAGGCTTAATAGACCGGTCCGCTGTCCGTCGCAAGTGACGCCAACCATGTCCTTTCCGTCCTAATAGACCTGACCCTATTCACTTGACCAAGGTCCTTAAGTCCAAAGATCTCAAAGTGGCACTATACGAAGAGCGCATTTCACACTTATTTCTCAGGTCAGAATAATTTTGCAGAGATCGTTCATGTTTGAGGCGCTTGCTGAGGCGCCATAGTCTTGAGATACTCGACCGACGGTCAAGTTCAATGTAATGATACCTCTCATCGTATCATGAGCCGGCCGCCGTAAGACCATGTTGAATTCCAACTAGGTCGCACGCGTGAATGACTGCTCGAGCATTTCACAATATATTCTGCTCTTGCAGTCAACCGGCATGTAAGACTGGTTGCACCTTTCCTTCTCGGCAACCAGGGAGGGCCTCGTCAAACGAAGCCAACTCAAAGAAGGATGGCGTCGCCCATGCTCTCACCCTCAAAGCCGAGAGCAGACAGGTTCTTCTGCTTCTTCTTATCCTTTGTCTTGTCCTCCGCTTTCCTCTGCTTCGCAAGCTTCTCAACCAAGTCGGGATCGGCTTTATCGTATCCAGGCGGTGGGTCGTCGTCCTTGTCCAGGTCAATCTCGCCCAGGAGCATTACGTTCTCGCCTCGGACGAGGTACATTCCTCGCTGGTAGTCCGCGTATATTCCTCGCTTCTCTTGTGCGCTAGGGTGGTCCGCGGGAACCGCGTCGGGTGTGACGAATATTCTCTCAACAGTCGACTGCAGGACCAAGTTCGCTATGGCCCCAATGTTAACTCCGTCCCATTGTGCTAAACCTGCCCAGTTGAATCACCATACCAAATTGGTCCCAGCTTCGTAGTATTCCCAGTAATTTCCGACCGTCGCGCAGCGCGACCATCAGCTTCTCTGAAGCGGATGTCAGCCTTCCATGTAGTATGCATTGATTAATTTTGCAGGGTCCTCACTGTCAGTCAGGTCAAGAAGCGATGCCGAGGTCGTAAACATCTGCGCAGGCAGTTGCTGAGGTGGAGGAGGAGCTCGACCAAGGGTGGGAGGCCCCTGGGCCCCAGGGCCCTGAGGAGGAGCTCCGCCTCCTTGGCCAGGAGGATCATTGAGGGAAAGGTGCTCCATTGTTACTTCATGAGCATTGGCCTTGGTGTGAAGTATAATAGCAAGGCAGTAAGTCCATGGGCGGGTGGGAAAAGGAAAATGAGGGCCTGAAGCACACCAGATGTGGTGCCTTGTGCAGATGTCGCGTCGAATATCGAATGGTCAAGCTCTCATGCAGAAAGTCACTTACGGCTGGCTGCTGAGGGTCTGGTCGCAAGTCGCCGTGGGGCTGGTCTCGTTATCGCCGAGGTACGTCACTCTGGATAACGGATCTATGTCGGCCGATCCTCCGTTCTCGTCATCTCGTAGCCAATGAGACTCCAAGACTTGACTTGGAGTGCAGCTCGTGCAGCCAGGCAGCCAGGCAATTGAGCCTTGGTCACAATGCCCGCAGACCACCCTGACCACCTGCCCCCAGGCCGGAGACCTGTATGGAGTATTCAGAGCTCGCCTGCGTTTTCCTCACCTCTCACGCCCCTCTCCCTTTCAAAACGATTGCACGCTCATCTGCGAGCATGATCCGGCAGACCAAGTCTTCTGGAATATTACGGCTGGAAAGACTCTGAAATTCATACATACACATAATCTGTTCTTGGTGTTCTTCTCACCTACCCTCACTCTCTAGAATTTGCTCGTCTCCAGTCACCCTCCAGCACACAACACAGTACCGATCTCTGGAGAACCCCTCTTGTGTCTCGAAAGACACCTTGCAACTGCTGACAAGGAAGTCATAACCTGCTCCCACATACCGTCTAGATCTGTCTAGCAAGAGAACTCGCCGTTTACGCCCTCCTCATCGACGTACTTCTGAAGAGACACACGACACCTTGAGAAGTCTGAGATCCTCGAACCCACACCTCGTTGAAGATACCACGCAGGTCGCGACAGACCCGACTACAAGATGGCTGCAAATTCAGCTGTGTCGGTGCCCCATGAGCCCGCTCCCCCAGCCCGCAATGAATCCAAGCGCGAGAGGAAGCGCCAACTTTTGCATGATCGACTGCAACAGATGTCTGAGAACTTCTCAAGAGGTCGCGACAGCGCCTACCGCGAACAATTACAGAAGATACAACTCGATACCAACCTCATCATGCGAGTCGATCCCTACTGTGAACGTCCTCTCGAGGCTCTCGACCTAGAGCAAACCGATCCTGCACTGCTTGGAAATACAGACCCTGCTACTGCCCGGACTCTGCTAGAGATGGCTGGTCCCAGGTTCCGAGACTTTGTCCATGACATAGAAGATCTAGTCGAAGAGCGCGACTACGAGATTACCAAGCAAAAGGTTTGTATTTGTTGTTTACCCTGAACTGCTGTCGCAGATGGTCTAATAAACCCGCCAGGCTGAATACGACCGCAAATGCCAGGAGCACCGAAATGTGTACAACTACAAAGTCCTCCAGGCAAGGCGAGAACACCATTCGTTGGCCTCAACCGTCCGCGATCGTTTGATCAATACCATAGCAAGCAAGAAATATCGCCTCAGCAAAGAAAAGGAGGCCCTCGAGATCAGCGACGCATCTGCCTTACTCCTTCACCCGAACCAATTTAGCATGACCAACCCGGCCAGCCCGGGAGGCACGCATGGAAAGAGGGCCACTCGTCTGAGAAGAGAGATGGAAGAAATGCCTGGTTTCTCAGAGAACAAGAAGAGGAAGAGGAACGCCAATGATGACGACGGATCGCCGGTGCCCCAGCGGCGAAACCTGGATGCCAATAATATCACTCCTGTTTGGCAGAGTGATAGATTGCGCTTCGGGAAGAGCACTGGTCCAATCTACAGCATCGACAAGCTCTTCACCGACAAGGAGCTGTCAATGACATACAACACCGCTGCGCTTGCTGCCCACAAGTATATGCTTCGGCACAAGTCCAAGGACGGCGTGGTGTCATCTCCTTCGGAAAGTGGTCCTGACGAACATGAGGAAGGCGAGGATGGCACAGATTCCGTCCCCTCCGCGCCCGTCATGGAGCGCCAGGTATCGCATGCGACCAGAAGTACGCGGGGCGGGACACAAAACCCCAATTTCTACGACAACAAACTGGTCGGAATAGAGGCACTCGCCAACTTTGAGCTGCCAGGCAATCTCGAGAGGCTTGACGCCCAGGAACCCAAGCTTCCGCCAATCGTGCCCGCGCCGTACAACAAGGCAAAGCCCATGACCGAGGCCAGTGGCCCAGCTCCTCTGGCGGTAGACGACGCTCTTGCAGACTTGCAAGCCATTTCTGTGCTGCGTCAGTATGAGCAGCTTCACGGCGTGGGGTCAAATTTTGACGTCCCCAACGGCGGCCGAAAAGTGCTCGAGGCTGTTGCGGCTGGCCCTCGGGAGGAGAAATTCGTTGCATACCTGCAAGGCGATAGGCCAAGCACAGATGACCTCCGTGTAGAACTCAAAGTTGAAATGAGCAATGTGCGCAGCGAACCGGGACCAAGCTCTCTGGCACCGGCTATGGCCGGCGTTCCTATGAGCCGCCAAAACTCGGGTGGAGTGGCAATGAGCCGTCAAGGAAGCAACACTAGAAGAGGCAGACGAGGCTAACCAACCCACGCAATCAGGACAAGCGTGAGACTGGCGATGCATGAAGCAAACGAGGGGATAACTGTTCCAGCGAAGAAAAAGATACGTGCATTGAATAAACTGCGCTAGATGAGTTACGTTTCAGTAGAATCTACCATTCTTCCATATTCCTGGATCAGTCTGTCGCTTCATGGTGCCCGTGCCTACTGCCAGACTCTTCATGGCCCAAACACCAGCGTCCTGACCTCGATACTCTCGCGGCCTTCTGCGTCAGGATGTGTCCTTGGATCCTCAAAGGCTGTATGGGCAAGCCTGCCACCTTGTACTTTCGAGCCCTCCTTCAGCGCCTCACTGTCAAAGCACTCCAGCAATAACCGCTCATCACCAGTCATGCCACTCAGGTAGTTCCACTTCTGGTTCGGGTTGGCACGGATGGCGGCTGTGAACCCGGTATATCCAGAGTTATACCGGTGCTCGACGGGAATAACATCCGCATCCTCCACGGTGTACGAGGACGCAAAGGCCAGGGGGAACGACTCGACGGGCTTCTTGTTAAGTGGGCGCCAGACGTTAATGATACGGTACCTCCCCTGGAGCAGCCCGTCGGCCTCGTCGCCTAGATGCCTCTTGACGCGCATCTTGGTCGAGGCGGCGGTCTGGTCGATGTGCGTCCTGGTGACCGGGGCGCGCTTGGCGTTGGGGTTGGCCCTGCGGACGGTATGGTCGAAGAAGACGACCCTGTTCGCGCCGGGGATCTCCCTCAGCAGCAGCTCCTCGAGCTCGGGGTAATAGTTTGCTTCTATGGATGCGTCGTCGGTAAAGTCCTTCTCCTTGGACTCCGGGACGTTTTGGATAACCTGGAACGCATCCTTGTCCAGAGTGTAGTCGGCTTCGTTCCCCCTTATATCGTTGATGAGGGTCTCAACTACCGTGTCTGTGAAGTTCCGCTGCGGCAGGCCCTCTGGTGGCGTGTCGACGTGGTTGAAGGGCTTGGACCCATCGGCGGGCGGGTTGAAGTAGTTGAGCTTCGCTGTCACGGGGCCTCGAGGAACGTTTGATGTGATGGCCATAGTGAAGACTTTGGTCTGCTGAAGGAACTGATGGGAAATGTGCACTGGTTACAAATGGAGCACAGTTCAGACTTATTGGGCAGAAGACGTTGTTGAACGTCTGGTGGAGATAATTGTGGACTTGTTGTATTGGACAGGCAGGTGGGAGCAGAGATATTAGTGCTGATAATTCGGTACTCAGATGGTGAATATCGTCATGAAGAAGCAAACGATGAGCATTGAAGTGCAATATATATACATGTGAGGATTCACATCAGGCCTGACAAATCATTCACGGTCTTCGGCGTTTGGTCTATATACCAATTGCAAAAGAGTCCGTTACTCTCGCAAGAGGAATGATCACGTCATTGTCAAGGGCGTCCCGTGAGGAGGGGATGAGGTTGGAGAAGCGTCAGTCTCGACTTGGACAGGCCGAAAGGGCGATGTCTTGACTAATGGAATAGGACGTTGCGGTACGGATCACGATTACTCAGGCATTGCTGGGGCAGACAGTATTAGAAATGCCTACTTAGGGACCTACTTATGGGCTATGTACGACCGGGTTCTTTCGAATAGGAATTCCCCGGATTTCTGGCGAGTGAGGTCATCCCGCACAATAGCAATGCAGCAGTCGACATTCAATTGCTGCTGACCAAGTGAGGAAGATCATTTCGCCTCCTATTGAACCAATGAACAGGACTCCAAGTGAGCCGCGGTGGAAAAGCGGGGCTCAACGTGGGCAGCCGCCAAGGGTCCGTTCTCGGCCAGTGCGCTAAAGAACCTAGGGGCAGGGTACCTCGGTACCCTGCCGCCTGCGAACGGCAGGGCCAGAAAATGTGGCCCCTGGCAACCAACAAGCCTGGAGGGTGTAAACAAGGCCTGGTTCGAGCTCGCAGTCCCGTGAATTCGTGATTCCGACGTACGCCAGATTACACACGGTCGCCCGCACCCGCGCCCAACCGCACTGTCTCCCTGGAAACAACGCGTCAACCGCGAGTCCATCGAGACCCTATCTTTGCCTGCCATCTTTATAGCTCCTGACCTTCCCAATGCGCTTTGTATGTCGAGACATCGCCGGCGATCATATCGAGATTTCGCCGAAATGTCGGGCTTCGAAATCGAGTTGCCTTCGTCGCCCGACCCTTTGGGCGACGAGTCGATAGTCGTCCCGCCCGCGTCCGTCGCGCGGCCGCCCCCGTCTACCACGCGTCGCCCTTTCCAGAGCTCTGTCTCGTCCCGATTCTCTGCAATCCCGGGAACTTCGCCTAGGAAGCGCATGTTCGCCCTCGATGTTGGCAACGAGATCACTCCCCAGACAATATACGTCACCGTGGAGGCTGGCCCGGACGGCAACCCCGTAACAAAGCCTGGCGGGGGTGGCGTTGGAGGCGCAAACGTCAGGCGGCTCCTGTTTGGGTCACCAACTCCCCAGCCCAGCCCGCGTCGCGGAGCGCGGACAACCACCACAACAATACCGCTCAGAGGCTTGACAGACGACGAGGGCGACCAGACACCACGAAGGCGTCGGCGCTCGTCTGGGAGGCCCGGAACACCAGCGACGGCCGGCGCCAAGAGAAAGAAAAAGGGCACCCCAACGCCCAAGGCTACGAGAAAACCACGCGACACACCCGTCGCTAGCAGTGATGCTGTGCAACCAGAACCGCCCGCGACGTTGGAAAAGTCAACGCCTGGCACTGGCAGGAAGAGGGGCAGGCCACGAAAGCGCAAGGCAGACACTGCGCCCTCAGACCAGGACAAACAGGGCCCGCCAGAGGCTTCAGCGACTAAGCAAGGTCGAAAACGCCAGAAATCGATTCAGGCGGATGACACTGACGAGCTCACCGCCGCTGGCATTGACTTCGAGCCCCAGAGCCACGACCGGCACCCTTCACAACATACAGATATCACCCAAGACCTCTTGCCAGAAGAAGCTCCTGGAGATGCAGTTGCTGCGTACGAAGACGAGGGCGACGAGGAAGACCCATTTCTGGCTCAATTATCAGACCCAAATCACGATGAACACCACTCTTCAATGGCAGGACCAGCCACGGAGTTGTCTGAGCCTGCCTATGAAGACGAATTTGAACGACAAAATCCTCGGTTGGAAGACCAAGGACCGCTTCCAGGCGAGTCGGACGACTACGCTCCGATGATGGACTTCGATGATAGAAGTGACGTGGGATCACAACATAGCTTACCTCCGTCTTTGACTGCGCAAGTCGGACATGGGACCCTGGAGCTGGAGGATCAGGGACCTCTGCCCGGCGAATCCGACGACTTTGCGCCTATGATGGACCGCGATGATGGGAGTGATGTACAATCGCATCACAGCGAAATCACACCTAGAGCCTCGCGACATGTGGCACATGATCCCCCGGAATTAGAAGACCAGGGGCCTTTACCGGGCGAGTCGGACGACTATGCACCTATGATGGACTTGGACGATAGAAGTGATGTCGAGTCTAATCGCAGCTTCCGACCAGCCAGAAGTGAGGACGCGACAGACAATACTGTCGACCCAGACACGTTCACCATGATCGGCATCGAGACAATGCCGTCTTTCCAAGGAAACAGGGGTGCACCGACGTCGGATTTGCCCGAGATAGGAGAGACGACAAGCTTGCTCATCAACAAGACACTAGAATCGCTAAGACAAGAGATAGATATGACCGATGAAGAGAACGACGAGATCGACTTGCTTGGGTCCAGGGAGCAGACACCCGCTGAGGCGATGCAGAGGAGGCCGCAAGACATTTCATCTGGGAAGAAACAAAGCCCTGCACAAAAGAGAAGTCAAGTGCCACAGTCACGAGCGAAGCAGTCTCCTGAAAACGCCTCGCAACCCGCAAGAGCCAGTGTTCCACGCGAGTTCGCTGCGCCAGAGGCAGTACAGAAGAACAGGCAATTTCCTGCTCAGCCCATCCGAGTGCAGGGTGACAACAGCATCACAGGACTGAGCTCCGACGAATTGAATGCCGACGAGGATTCCTTCTCGGACATCCCGGAGGAAGTTTTTGCAGCTGTAGAACCTCAAGAGGTGCCACACTCTGCAAGAAGTCCTAGTGAAGATGAACTCGACACGGCTGTGGGGGTTACTCGAAATTTGGCACCGGACGCGGGCTACAGTCACGAGATTATGCCGGTCGATCTCCGGAAGAGCGAACATCTCGACAGCGACCGTTCCGAAAGCGCGCGATTGCCGTCGGACCACCTTGAGCGAAGCGAAACTGATAACGTCGACTTGCTCCAGCGCTCTGCGTCCCAGTCCGCCCAGTCAGGGAGACGGTCCAGCCAGGCCACGCAGAAGAGTTCGCCACCCCACCCCACTCGCTCTCGTTCAGACTCCAACCGTTTGTTGACTCCTCCAGATGAGCCGACTTCTTCCAGCGATCAAAGCATTCCCGCTACTAACCAACCTCACGAAGAGCCCAATGTGTTTATCGACCCTGATGGACAGATAGGATCTTCTCCGCCAGAAATCACGACTTTCGACCAAGAGGATGAACAACCAACCGAAAGCTCGCGGCGAAGCTCGGACACACCCGCGAACCGGCCGCCCTCGATCCATTTGCAGCCTGTGCAAGCAAGGGAGGCCAATGCTGCAACCTTCCCCTCCCAGCCAGCCGGCCCTCGACCATTTCTCTCCCCGATTGTGCGTGTTGGAGAAAGACTGCAGAACATTTTATCTGATCCTCCCTCTCCTTCTGCAAGAAGTAGTGTCTTGGGAAGCCCCTTCAAAGGCTCGGTAAGGAAATCTAGTTTGGACGGGCCGTCAGACGAAGAGATTGTGCACAAGGATACTTCTTCGAACACTACGTTGCAAAATCCTCCAGCGCAGGCCGAATCGCCGAAAGCCTCATGGGCCCAGTCTCTGTTTTCACTCAGCCATTTGAAAAGCCTAGTTACAGAAAGGGCACAGAAGATAGCCTCTCCCCAGACTAACGCCGCACAAACTTGGGAGGATCCCTTTGGGCCGTCATCCCCTACTAAGGACCGAAGTGGAAAAGCTCGCAACTCGGCTTTCATGGATCGAATTAGGCAAGCATCACGTGAAGGCAGTGTGCACAGTAGCAGAACAAGCATCGCAAGAGCCACAATAGGAGATATGGACGACAGGAGCTTCTCAGGTGACCCGGCGCCTCGAGGGCTAAGCAGTAATTGGAAAGGCGACAGCTCACAAAAACCTGGTCTGTCCGGTTCGAACATCTTCCCAGGCCGACAGCTTGCTAGACTAAGCAACGGGTGTGACGGGACGGCAGACGAAGAGCCAGAAGCGATGGGTGCGGACCGATTACCACAAGAACCTCGCACAGATGATACTCTACTTCAGCCATTGGAGGATCAAGCACTCGAAACTGAGGTCGTTCAGTACCCACTACTGCAGGACGAAGCGGTTCAAGAGGAAGAGAACCAGACTCGTCCGGAAGATGATGCAATGCAGCTTGACGAGGCGCCGCTTGATGGAGACGGGTCTGATGACGAAGACGTTTGGGCTATTGAAGCAGACAGGACAGCGTCCTCTCCGACGGCGCAGAAGCGGGCAAACGAATCGATAAATGAGTCGTTCAACGCTTTTGCAAGAAGCGGCCTGTCGATTGATTGGGGAACACGAAGTACCATATCCCAGACCTTGCCTCCAGGCAGGAGCCCAGCCTTCAAACAATCCGTGCGCAGCGTTCCTCAAGACGTGCCTGAAAATCTAGAAGACTATTCACTTCTTGATCTTCACAGTGGAACTTCGACCCAACCATCCGCGAAGAAGCCCACACCAGAAGCTCAGCAACAGCCAAAGAGGGTGGATCTGTCAGACTTCTTCTCTTCGTCCCCCAACTTCATCGAGCGAGAACGAAGGGCGAAGACAGCATTGAGAGCTAGATCCGATACCCAGAATCCAGACGAGGGCCAGGCCGCCCGTATCACTTCGCCACGAAGGATACATGACGTCCAACACGCGCAACTCTCGCCACAGGGGCAGCTATCATCGGATAGTCGGCTCTCGGATGAGCTGCCGTCACCAGCACGGCGAGGTGGCCAGCACTTTGGACAAGGTGCAACAGGGCAATGGTCATCTACTCCTACGCCTGAACGACCTCGCCTTCCACAGCAGCGTGCTGCTCCCCGCCCTGCCCAGAATGATGCAGCCTTGTTCGAGAACTGGGAGGTGTCGTCGTCTAGAGCACCAACGGAACGCCTATACCTTACTGATCCCATAAGCGACGCACAGCCAAGTTCTCCGCAGGTCATTGAGCGGCCCAGCACTCCCGAGGATCCTGGAGAGTCCTCATATGAGGGCCCAACACTCAAACCACTCCCTGGCCCGACCGTGTCACCGTCAAAATCTTGTCTAAGGTCTCCATTGAAACCCAAGACGCCCGGACGCGTCGTGGAGTTCACGAGCAGCACTCTCTCGCCAATGGCACAAGGCCAGGCCCGAGCTGAAGCTCAGAGCAAGAACACGATCAACCTGGCTCATCCTACTTCTCTCTCGCTCCGCCGCTCTCCCAGAGGAAAGGAGAACAAGCCGTCGGCGCTCAAGTCGTACATCCGCTCCTCGCCGCATCACAAGCACGTCGATTTCACCCAGCAGCAGGGCCAAGAACAAGCGGTCGACTCGCCGCTCTCGCAGACCAAATGGTCCAAGAGGCACTGGCTTCTGATGGACGAGCTCTTGCAAGCCCACAGACGTAACGCCCTCGACTTCCAGCTCCGGCACAGCGACGCTGTTATGGCCTCGCCCAAGAAGCGCGCATCAAGCTCGCTGCTCGGCAAGATGGTCACCTCGCAGGGCGAGAGGATGGCGCTGGAGCAGTGGCACCTGGACATCGTCGACGCGTTCAAGAAAGAGGTCGGCGGTTGGCCTGAGGACGCGCTCGCCAAGCGACTATTCTCCTTGATTGTAGGCGAGGAGAGGAGGAGAGACGGCTTGGTACCTAAGAGGCGTTGATTCAATTTCCTTTGTTTGTTTTGTATTGTATTGTGGGCCTTTTTGAAATGATGATGAGCATAAGTGGACGGTGCATAGTCCTCGGACGTCATGTTCAGGACGGCGTGGTGGACTCTGATTGAAGAAATTGTGCAGGATACCCGGTTTGAAAACAAGCCAACTACAAATAGCATCAGATTGTATAGTGGCAATCGTTCAAGGCGCAGAGGTCACTTTGGTCAAGTTTGATATCATGCAGAAGATGAATATACGTAATGACGGTTCACCAGAAACGTGGGATTCATGGCATCTTTTCGCCACCAATCATCTAGCATTGTTAATATTACAATCGAGCTCATGATCTTTCTATTTGTCCGGCTACTCCAGCATCGATGCCTGGTTCGTGTAGAGCACATCCACCACGTTGCTCAACTTCTCAATCGTCGCCAGCGCGGAGTCGTACGCCTCGTCTCTGTGCGTCTCGTCAAAGATAATGAGGCAGCCAGCGCCCTGGTCCAAAACACCAATGATGACCTTGTCCAAGATCATCTGTGACAGCTTCTCCTCGACCTGCACGGGGCTGAGCTTGACCATCTTGGCGACGTGGGCAATCTCGACGCGCGAAAACGGCTCAATCACCTTTATAAGGTTCTGCTCCAGCATGGCGTCGTACAGCCGTCGCAAGTGGCCCCGGATGAATGTGTCGCTGCCCAGCTCGCGCTGATACGAACCGAGCACGCTCTCGTACTCATCCAGCGACCGGTTTGAGTGCGCGCGCGCGATCGCCTTCATCGCCTCCAGCGACTTGGTCGCGTACTTGGTCGCCTGCTTGGAGCTCATGAGCTGGTTGACGTCGTCAACTTGGTTCAGCATCACCTTGCATAGAAGCATGTACTGCAACGCAGCCGTGGCCTTGACCGCTTCATCGAGCTGGGAGTATCCATCCAGAGCTTCGATGAAGTACGAATACGCAGTGGTGAAGTCTTTATCCTCGGCATGAAGCATGCCCGCCTGCATATCCAGGTTGGCCTGGAGCAAGGGTGGGGTGTAAACGGAGGCGGCGGATGTGCGGGCACTTGTCAGGGCAGCGCGGGCCTTAGCAATGTTTCCAAGCGCGTGATACACCCTAGACTCGAGGAGTTGCACCTCCACAAGCACCAGCTTGTCGTCCAGTCGCTTGAGCTCGCGCAGCAGGCTGTTGATCAAGGTAAGGGCGTCATAGTAGGATTGTTTGGCCATGTACAGGGTGACGAGACGGGTCTCAAGGTTCTGTCGGAGGAAGCCGCGGCGCTCTGATGTTGCCCAGTCTATACATGACTTGGTGGTTGAGATCTGGAGTTCGTTCGTGTCGGGGATGTCGTGGAAGAGATCTAGAAGCTGGCGGACTGTTGTGCAGACACAGGCATTAGAGATGTTCGAGTCGGGCTGATTGAGTGCACTCCATAGAGATGCATACCTAACTTTGCCGTCTTCGCCTTGGCAAATGACGAAAGAACAGTGCGGCTCTTGGTCACGAGCTCAACCAGCTCCTGGGTGTTTCTGTTCACAACGTCAGCGAACCATCCCATCATATCAAGCGGGTATACAGTGACGGCTGACTTTTGGTCTCGGTACAGCTCGCCCAAGCTGATCAAAGCAGTCTCGTATTCCCGCACTGCAGCGTCAGTGAGGGACGGTGGCTTTGAGATGATGTCCTTGTAGATCTGCTCGGCCTTTTTGGGATCGCTGGAGGCGACCTTCTGCGCCTCCCGCACTCTCTCCGAATCTCCCTGCGCCATTGTGTCTCTTTGATATCTGAACTAGGCCTGTTTGCCTTCCGTGTGTAGTGCAGAAGTGGGGATGGAGCTCGAGATTGTTGGTCAGGGAAGAGTTGCGGTTGTGAAGCAGATTGATGGTGGGTGGGTGTTGACGTTGAGAGTCTCGGCGGCAAGTCAGCCTCTCTGTTGCTGAACCAAGCTCCGTCCAGGTTGCCGTATGCACGCGCAAACTTGCCCGCCCGTCGTCCATAGTACGCCGTGTACGTACCTTCCTCGGTACCTGGGTACCTTGCCTACCCGGGTGGGTCGCACCCTACCCAGGTTCCTTATCGCTTATCGCTCATGCCGCCTTTTAGAACTGCGCTCCATTTCTCAACTTTTTTCCCCGATGCTGCAATTGAAGCTAGTTGAGATTTTGTTCACAACCAACTCTACGAACAAGCAACCATGAAGATCAAGGCCCTCAGCCGGTCGATAGCGACCCACCAGCCAGCCGGCTCAGATGTGGCCAAGCAACCGAAGAATATGGACGCCAGCGCCCACCCTTTCGAGCGGGCCAGGGAATACAAGCGTGCCCTCAACGCCGTCAAGATGGAGAGGATGTTTGCGCAGCCCTTCATCTGCCAGCTTGGGACGGGTCACGTAGACGGAGTCTACCAGCTGGCCAAGGATCCAAACTCCCTCAACATGTTAGCAAGCGGCTCAGGCGACGGCGTCGTCAAGGTTTGGGATATGGAAAGCCGCGAGCAACGGTGGCATGTGAATGCGCATACGAACATCGTTAAGGGCTTGACCTGGACAAAGGACCGAAAGCTGCTCACCTGCGGAACGGACCGGAAGATGCACCTCTTCGACCCCTCCACCGCTGCCGAATCCGCCCCTCTGACGACGTTCACCGGAACCAGCGCCTTTACTTCTCTCAGCCACCACCGGTCAAAGAACGCCGTTGCCGCTTCGTCGGGAAGCAAGATCCAAATCTACGACCTCGAGAGCATCTCGGGCGCTCCTGAAGAGTACACCTGGCCCAATGCTACGGACACGATAAACGCAGTCAAATTCAACCAGGTGGAGCAGTCTGTCCTGGCATCAGCTGCATCCGACAGATCAATAGTGATTTGGGACGTGCGGCTCGCCACGCCAGTGGTCAAGACTGTGTTGACATTTGCGTCGAACGCAGTGTCGTGGAACCCAATGGAGGCTTTCAATCTTGCTGTGGCAAACGAGGACCACAACTGTTATGTGTTCGACGTGAGGAAGTTCGACAGGGCTCTGAACGTGCTGAAGGGACATGTTGCTGTAAGTCGCTCTGTTCTGACCTCCTTGTCAGGTCGACCGTACGAAGACCCGTTACCTGTTCCGCATGTTCTCTAACAATGGTTCTAGGCCGCGATGGATGTGGAGTTCTCGCCGACTGGTGAAGAGCTCGTCACAGCCTCGTACGACAGGACGATCAGAATTTTTGCCCGTGACCAGGGTCACTCACGCGACATCTACCACACCAAGAGAATGCAGCGCGTATTCGCTACGAAATGGACGCCAGACGGCAAGTATCTGATTTCTGGATCAGATGACGGCAACGTCAGGTTGTGGCGGGCAAATGCCTCCAAGAGGGAGGGTGCCAAATCCGCGAGGCAACGACAAGCCGAGGAATACAACTCGAAACTGGTGGAACGCTTTTCACACATGTGAGTACTGCCTGGCCTCTGATGCTTCCCATCATAAGATCCCCACACGTTGCAGTGCCCAAGTAGATAAATGCTGTGGTATCTACTTTCTTCCTCGGAAAAGATAACTAATAGGTATCGATCCAGGCCCGAGATTCGACGCATCAAGCGTCATAGACATATACCCCAGGTTGTGAAGAAGGCTGGCGAGATCAAGAACGAGGAGCTGAAGTCGATCAAGAGGCGTGAGGAAAATGAGAGAAAGCATTCCAAGAAGCAGTTCCAGAAGCGCCGGAGCGAGCGCGAGAAGGTGATTCTGGCCCGGGAGAAATAAACCCCTGCACACTGTTGAAGCACAGCTGGTTCGGAGATTTGAAATGCATTGCAAGGCGTTTGGCGGGAAAATCATGATACCTGGTAGGCTGATCTTGGGGTAGGTCAGAATAGGTGGTGGTTATCACAAAATAGTAGATCTGTAGTCGATGCCGTGGGAATTAACTACGTTGTGCATCATTACCTTCGGGGTGTCAGTCAGTGCAATGCATGCTCTCAAACTCCAATGTCATATCATATTACAGACACACGTGCGATTTTGTAGGATTCAGCAACCAGGTAGGCATGTAATAGGACGCGTCAGGCTTAGAGCAGGTGAGCGTTAGGGACAAGGACCGGGTCCAGCCGAAACTCGCCCGTCAGCCGTTCGAGCCCACCTCGAGCCGGTGGGCCCAGGACAGGGGTGAGCTTGAGCTCCCTGGGCCAGCTGGGGCGGGCATCATCAGGGTCCGGGCTGACACCCGCCTGGGGCCAGTCTATTGTTTCAACATGTGAATCTTGCGTCAAGGGGAACTTCTCCGTTGTCGCAAGTCACCCATCCTGCCCTATTTTCTTTTTCTTTCTGCTAAAGTAGCTTGACAGCCGCGCGACACTTCATTCTTTACCACATCTTCAAAAGCAGCGGTTGGGAGAGTCTCATTCATCGCCCCAGAGAGAAACATCGTACTGACCCGCGGCGCTGAGAGACGCCAGCCCACCATCCCTCCTACCTCGACCAGCGTATTCACATCCAGAGCTTCATCATGGCCTCAATCGGCGGCTTCGACCGTCCACCGCAGCGAGACTCGTGGTTCGCCCCGTTCTCTGTCGACCTCTTCCTCAAGGTCCTCAATGTGACCTTCTTCCACCCTTTCGTGGCCTGGATGATACCTTTGTGCTTCCGTGCTGAGCATATGGACTGGGACAAGACTCCAATGCAGGTTTCCATATACTACGCCTGGGCGATAACCGCCTGGTATGTCCTCGGCGAGATCAACAAGCGTGTGGCCTTCGGCCTTCCCCGCGAGGTCAACCTCGAGGACGAGGTCATTGTCATTACCGGCGGCGCGAGCGGCCTTGGCCTGCTCATCGCTGAGGTGTACGGCATGCGCGGCGCATCCGTCGCGGTTTTGGACGTGAGGGACCTTGAGAACGGAGAGGCCAGGGGCGTCACGCACTACAAGTGCGACGTCACGGACAAGGCAGAGCTTGCGCGTGTTGCGAGGAAGATCGAGGAAGATGTAAGGCCTGACCCCCAGCCCATGCAAGAGAACCAGTAACTAAGCGTCTCGGCAGCTCGGCACCCCAACAGTCCTGATCAACAACGCAGCTGTGGTGGTGGGCAAGTCGCTCCTGGACATGAGCATCAGCGAGATCGACAAGAGCCTCAGCACGAACCTGCTCTCGTGCTTCTACACCCTCAAGACCTTTTTGCCCGCCATCATCCGCGGCCAGAACGGCGGCACGGTCGTCACCATCTCCAGCGTCATCGGGCAGGTCGGCGCGGCGCAGCTCACCGACTACGCGGCTGCCAAGGCCGGCCTGATCGCGCTGCACAAGTCCCTCACGGCGGAGCTGAAGCAGTCGCACCCGGAGATCCGGACCGTCCTGGTGACTCCCGGCCAGCTCAGCACGCCCCTGTTCTACGGCGTGCAGACGCCCAACTCGTTCCTGGCGCCCGTGGTGGAGCCTGTGGACATTGCGAAGGAGATTATCAGCGCGATTGACAACGGCAAGGCGGAATTCATCAGCGCACCGCTCTATGCCAGGATGATGGACTGGTACAATGTGCTGCCGCTGAGCTTGCAGACAGTTGTGAGGAGGCTGGCTGGTGTGGACACCGCGATGAGAAACTTCATTGGGCGCAAGGGTAACGAGCTTCACGAGAAGAACGGGAGCCTGATATGACGAAAGCAGCACAAGGCCTGAGGCTGGAGCTAAAAAAAAAACTTTAAAAGGCGCAGGTATAATAAAGGATACCAGGTTATATATAATCTCTATAGGCCTGGAACGTGTTGTACGATATGTCCATCAATAGGCTTTCTTCCGGGCGCAGGACGACCATGAAAGCGCAATTTCCATGCTTCGAACCCAATCTTCGGATCTTGTGTCGAGCATGCACAACAATTAACATGCCCTATCTAAACCCCGACGAAACCGCGAGTGGAAATTGCTGGGCTTCTCAATGCCTTCCTATCATCCTGAGCAGAGGCCCGACATAGTTCCATGAGATATGTATCTATTTGAACCAAGAAGGATTCTGTAATATCGATGCGCAGGGTTTAGCCGAGCATGACACAAGTTAGTCTACGAGCACATTCACCTGCCCATTCAGATGGTCCATCATCTCCTGAAGCGTCCCAGAGCTTTCACGGCCCGAGGACAGCAGATCGCGCCTCATGAAGCATAGACCATGTTGCGCAGATCAAGTGGGCCGATGTAATGGTGGAAAACAGCCCAGGGGGCACATCACGCAGATAGCACAGCCTCTGACCCTGCACGATACGGCCTTTTGCTTCTTAGTGAGAAGCAATGTGCTTCCGCGAATGGCCGACAACATAGGCCCAGATCGTCCCGTTCGGCCAGGCCCAGGCCAGGCCAGGCCAGGCCAAGCAGCCGAAACTCGTATCCATGCCCGCGAACCTGGAGCTCAATGTGTCCCCGCAACGAGGCAGTTGCGATCGGATCAAGATCGTGTAGACTATTTAGTACTCCGTAGATACTTTGATTACGACGGGGACCTCACCGGTCACCTGTGACGACCCCCACATAGCCGATGAGACGGCAATCGGAAGACTTGGGGGGCGCCGGGGATCTCGCCAGCACGGGGGGGGGGAGGGGGAAAAAGCATGGGCACGGGCATATTTCCGGGGGCCCTTCCTCTATCCGTATACTACTATTATCCTCATGGCACATGAAATACCGCTTATTAGGTTGCACCTCGGTAGGATAAAGTTCACCGCCAAGGGAACTGCGAAACAAACAGAAGAGCAGAGCACGAGGGTGTCGAGCATCCCGCAGACAACGGCCCCAGTCCCACCCTGAGGAATCGGTTGGTAAAGCAGCCAATTCACAAGCCGGGAGCCCGAGAGGCTGAGAGGCCGATCCCCTTATCTTCGGCCATGGGCCCCTACCCTGCTGAAGGAGCTCCACCCTTGTCCGCATGGCACTTGGAGCCCACCCAAACGTGCCAAACTCGCCCAACTGAACTGCTCTGGCCTCGTCCGGCGACGTCAAGCTTTCAGATGCTGTCTCATCCTTGTCCGGCCCGCCCCCCTCCCCCCAAGCCCATAGCCCATAGCCGTAGATACACCTCCAGCCGAACGGTCCAGAAGTAATAGTTCGCCGTCTTCACCAACATGTCCAAAAAAAAAAAAGGGAAAAAGGGAAAAAGCAACCCAGCCGGTGTCCTGCTGTGTCCTGCGTGGCACAAGCAGAAATGGCCATCCCTGGACGACCGACTCCTTCACCCGAACAACCCTGGAAATCAACCTAGTACGGTAATCTTTCCATCCGGCCCTGGCCCTCATATATCGTCCTCGGATCTACGGACTCATCAGCTGCTTTTTGGTGGACTCGAAGATCTCGCATACTTTGCTTACATGTCACCCGATTCGTTATCAGCAGCAGTCTCGCTGGACACCTTGCCGGTCAAACCTGTACCGGTAGACTTACAAGACTCACACAGGCTGCTGATCGTCAACGTCCGCACCGAGGTGTTTTCTTTCGCTTCCCACCCCGAAGTAACCCAACCTCTGTCCCTCAACCACTGACTGTTGGTTTCCATCCGGCCCCATTATTCTCCTCCCCAGATGTGACAAGGAGGCGGGTCAGTGCCCATAGTCTAGTCTACTCCCTTGTTCAGCCCTACGGGTTAGAAACACCTTCGTGGTCAGTGGTCCGCCATGGACCGAGTCATGCACTTCGACACGGCACGCATCGAGAGGACCGTAACGAGGCAATTCGTCCACTCACATCTCCTTCCCGATGAGATTGAGCGCCTGGATAACCCCCTTGCCTTTGGTGACGGCCTCACCGATTGCACATATTGGGAGTGGATAGAAGGCCATGCCAAACGCCTGTTCCTCATCCTCGTCGACCTCGGCGTCCCGGACCAGATATTCGGCGTCATCGACGACTCCTGGGAGGATGCCGACCTGCCCATCGCCCTGGACCAGGTCGAGAGGCTCTGCCTGACGGCCACCAAGGACTTCAAAGCAGAAAGGAGGTTCTTTGACCGGCAGTTCCACTATCTGCTCAGGCCCCTCAACAACGGCGAGCACGTCGACTACCAGGACGAAGAAATCGTGCCCCTTGATGTGTACGACAGGAGGCCGGGCTTGATACAGAGCAATGACATAGACAGGGTTGGACTCCCGAACGTCCCTGGTGAAGTCTTTTGCAGACGAAGGTTTCCCATAGGGCCTGACCAGGGGTGCCTGACCCGCGAGGATCTCATGTTCGAGATCAGCTCCATCAGAGACCTCCAGAACGGCCACATCGTGTCATATTGGGCGTCGTATATCCACCGGGGTTTCGGTTTCGTCCTGTTCACCCCGGCGGGCGAGTACAAACTAAGCTCATACCTTACCAACACTCCACAATCAATAAAAAACGTCGACAAGGCGGCCAAGAGAAGGTTGGTCCTGGACTGGATCCTGTGCCTTGTCGACACCCTCTGCTATGTCCACAGCAGAGGCCGGTGGCTTGGCAACATCAAGCCATCCACAATTCTCTTCACTCACAACAACCACCTACTCCTTTCCAGCCCCTCGCAGCTCAACCCCGACGCCTCCTCGGGCCAGGGGGGCTTCTTCGACAAGGAATCGTACGACTACGCCGCCCCGGAGCGGTGGCCCAAGTCAAGCAGACCGCCAACGGCACCGCGGATCAGGGCATCAACGCCCTCTTCCTCCCGGTCCGCCGCTCCGTCCATCAGGAGCGGCAAGAGCGGCCACACCGAGCACAGGGCGGCCCCGGCCCCGGCCCCGGCACCAGCAGCAGCAGCAACGCCCCTCCGGCCAGACCCCAGCCCGCGCCTGGACCCGCTGGCGGCAGACATCTTCTCCCTGGGCTGCGTGGTGCTGGAGCTCCTCAGCCACGGGCTGCTGAAGCGGTCGGCGGGCTCCTTCGCATCGCACCGCAGCGCCAAGCACAAGAACGCCGGGCGCGGCGGCGCGGTGCTCGACTCATCCTTCCACAAGAACCTGGGCCAGGTCGAGGACTGGATGTCCGGGCTGGCGCGGGACGCGTCCAAGAAGGCCGAGGCCGGCAGCGACAAGGGCAGGGTCTTCGCGGGCGTCGTGCCGCTGCTGCAGCTCGTGCCGGCCATGCTCGCGCCCAACCCGGCCGACCGGCCCTCGGCCTTTGACGTCCAGCGCCAGGCGTACCAGATCCTGACGCAGGTGTGCGGCATCACCGAGCCGCACTGCGTGCACCAGTACAACGACGCCTGGGACCTCGGGGCGGCGGCTGGCGCCATCAGCACGGGCCGGAACAGCCTCATGACCACCATCGAGGAGGCGTCCACGCCCGAGGAGGAGGCGGCGGCGACTGCGGCCACGACGATCGCGTCGTTCTCGAACCCTTCGAGCTTCTACGAGCACGAGGACGACGATGACGATGGTGGCGGCGGTAGTGGTGAGCCGCCCGCCACCCCCAGCGCTTCCAGGTTCCAGAAGCGAAGCAGTGGCAGTCTGCCGGTCATCGTCGGGCAGCCGGACCACAGGCGACAGACCAGTGACGACAGCTCTGGGAGCAGGGGCAGTGACCAGGGCCACGGCGGCCAGGGAGAGCGATGGGAGCTGAGTAGCGGGTTGAAAGCAATCCAGAACCTGCGTATTAATAAGTCAAGGCCGTGGCAGGCCTCATAGCGGACAAGTTCGGTCGTTGCACAGGGCCACCGAGGCAGACATAACAACAGACGACAGGCCTAGATTTTGCCAGTGTCAGACATCTTGCACAGTGAGTGCATGGCGCATATTTTTTGAAACGGTTCACATGATCGGTGGGGCTGGCAAGATACGTTGTGCTTGAGTATGCACAACAAAGAATATTAGGGACGCGTTCTCACCTCAGGTAACCACTCGCTCAGTCCTACAAGCGGCCACCCACTAGCTGGGTCACTCGTTGATCTCGCTGTGAACTTTATTATCGATGACATGAGCTTTCCATGTTCTAGATATATGGAGTTTAGACTGTCTATCACAGAACACCAGCCAGTTGCTCTAAGTGATGCCCAAACTACCACGGTCGTTATGCTCTGCCATAGTCTGGCAGTGCAAATCTCCGTTGCTCTATTGTTTTCCTTTCGTGACATCAATTACCAGCACCGAGGCTCATGTCCCTATTTCCGATGGCGAAGCCAAGCCATCCGCTGAATTTCAAATAACATCATCTTGTCATGTTAAACGGGCTTGAACAAGATGGAGTGTGTATGCCCAGTCGTGCAATGGCTTCCGCGCCAAATCTTACGGATAAGGGCTCGAGTCGTAATTAGAAGAACGGTATTATATGTTTTTCGCAGATATTTATTACGGGTGATCCTCCAGCTGCCAAAGCGCCTCGGGACCGCATGATCACAGCATGAGCGTGAAGGACAGCAAGAGACCAAGGAATGCAGCATTCAGCTTGGTGAGTTGCACGCTGAGACAGGCAGCACTCTTGGAGCTCGACGTGGCCGAAGCAGAATCACTCGTCGAGTTGGCAGGTGCACCGTTAGAGGGCACTGCTCCAGATGGCACAGACGTCGTGTAGGTAGTCCCGAACAGCGTCTCGCCGACTGTGGGCAGCTGGACATCACCGTTCAAAAGCCAGCCTGCGGTACCGGTGGTCGAGGCGGGGCAAGGTCGCGTGGACAATGACTTGGTGTCCATGTCTGAGCTCTTGATACCCGTCGGGTTGAGCGTGGCCCACTGCGCCTTCAAGTTTGAGAAGTCCGGTGACACAGGCGTCGGAGTGCCTTGTCTGGTGTATCCGGCAACGATGCCGCTGCCCGTAGCCGTAGCATCGGCAGGTGGTCCGTACGAGATCAGGCCGTAGTCATTCGTCTCTTCAATCCACTCATAGATTATGGAGCCGCTCTGCCGTATCTTGTCAGCAAGAATCTCCCTAATCCGGGGTCATTAAAAATGTCTCAGGAGTCCTTTGGGCTGCTGCTCATGGATCCTTGTTCATGGCATGTAACCCGTGTACACAGAGCGATATGCAAGGGGAACAGGTTTTGTGAAAACACTGCCTCGCACGGCGACTCGGAGTGCTCTTGAAACACGGCATAGCATGCCACATGTGGAAATAGGGAACCCAAGGGAGACGTACCCAATCGTTTATCATTTCTTCACCGAATACCGCAGCCTGGTCCTCGAACGTGCGAGGTCGAACGGTGTTGCAACCGGTCTCGGAAAAGAAGATGGGGACAGGGAAGTTGGCAGCTCCAGCCTCGAGGTTCGCGTAGCCGGATGTCTGGTAGTCCACGTCGCCACACCATTCGTAGCTGTTCAATGCGAAGAAGTCGATGTTGTCTGAGGCATTGCCACCGCAGGTGAGGAAGTCCTGCAGCATGGGCCGCAGCTCGGCGATGTCAGCCGCAGAGTAGCCGACAGGTATATTGCGATAGCCCTTGGAGTTGCGGTGTTCCTTCATATCACGGGCAGCAGCCTTGATAAAAGGAGCCGCCATGCTTTGCGACGCCTGGGCGATAACCTCATTTCCAACGAAGAAGCCCAGAGTATTGTCGTACTTTTGGAACTCACTGCAGTAAGTCAGACACATGTTACAAATACAAAAATCACGGTAAATCGAAAATTCTCCCAGGCATGGAATCGGGCATTGGAGCAGGACCAGGCTCATACGTACTCCATCACCTCAGTGAACCGTTCATACTGAGTCTGGTTCCACCATGGGCTAGTCTGCATGATAGGTCAGTGGCCAAGGTTCAGCCAAGAAGGACGAGAGTAGGATCCACAAGTCGCCGGGGGGAGGGGACGGGCCGTACCGGGAGTATGTAAGTATCAAAGGTGTCGAGGTCAACGAGGACATAGATGCCAGCATCGGCCAGGGTGGACATGCAGTCGGAATGGTCCTTGGAGCCGTCAACGTGATAGACCCGGATCGAATTTGCTCCCAGCTCGCTCATCAGCGCGGCGTCGCGAGCGCATTGCTCCGAGTCGACAAGGGGGTCATCCTCGGTCAGCTGGTACGCGACACCCTTGAGAAAGAATTCTGTTTCGATATGGTCAGCCCGTCAATCCTGTGACAGCAGGGTCAAGAGAAACTTTACGAGTTCCATTCTCGTAGAAGAACTTGTTGCCATGGGCGGAGATTGTTGAGACGGCCGCGTGCGCGGCGCCTAGCAGGGCCAGGGACACGGCGTATGAGAGCCTCATGATGGATTTGGAATGGGGGGCGTCCAAAAGGGGTATCCAGGTGAGCGTGATGGGATCGGATCACAAGGGTATGTATGTAAGGATGGTGCCTGGTCGTCAATGTTCGATGGGCGTCCCAAAACGGTGGCCTACCCAAAGCTTATTGAGGGAGGTGGGCAGGGGAAAGTCGCAAAAATAGAGGCACAAGGAGTCCGTCCGAGGATGCAGACAGGCCAACGAATGTTTCGATTGATGACAGTTGAACGACGGTGGGGGAACCTGACGATAACAGGTGTGGGTGGGTATGTCCTTCCCCAGTTACAAGACCGACCTGCTCAAGGCCAGGCAGGGCAAAGGGGTAACGAAACAGGCAAACGACGTGAAGGTGCAACGTACGCGAGTGGCATCCAAACACATGCAGAAAGAAGGATCAACAGAGTGCCGGCATGGGAGAGAAAAGGCAACAGGAGGGACGACAGAAACGGGAGGCAAACCCACAGAGAAGGGACAGACGCGCAATGCACAACATGTTGGCTACAGTATAGCGCGTGCAGACGTTGTCGACATGGGTTGGAACTACCCTTGCCACCGTGCTAGCAGACCTTGGTTCCTTCTCCCTATGTCGTGCTGGCATTGGAACCAGACGCCTGAGTGTTTGCATGCAGAGTCGGCCTCAGTCACCTGCCGGTTTTCAATTGCATGCATAGCAAGTGCTCAAGACACATGCCTTCACAGTATATCAAAGCCCAGAGCTGAATCCCGTACGGCCGTGATGGCCCTCAGAGCTTCCGTCCAAGTAGCACCGACGTCTCCGTGGAAACACAGACAAGGACACGCACAAATTCGCACGTTTCGTACATGTGGGGCAGGCAGCTGCCGGGAGCTGGTTGAATTGCAGATCAACTGCAGGTGCAAGCTCCTTCATCATGAGTCGCTTGTACGAGGCAGGTTAGATCACAGTCGGCATCCGGGCGTTGGACCAGGGGCAAAGCCGGAAGCAGCAACCAATCGCTCCATGCCTTGGGCTGGCTGGCCTGGCGGGCCTGGCTGGCTGGTCAATTGGCTGTGCTGGTTTGCCTGGTGCCCTAGCTCCTGCAAAGATGAGGGATGTGAAGGGTGAAGGGGCAGGAGCCAGCGGTTAAAGATGAAGGGATTGACTGATGACAATTCTCCAGAGAGAGATACGGTAGGCGAGCACTCTCTTTCTTATCAAGGTGAAGCCGCAAGGTGGCATCGTCCCGTTGCATCACAGTTTGATCCGCATGACAGCTGCAGTGCACTGGAGTTTGAATTATTAGCTGACGAGCTTGACCCGAGCTTGCCCAGCCTGGCCAGCTTGGGCTGAGTTGCCCGGAGTGACGCAGCATGAAAAGAAGGTTCGTCTTCTTCCCTACGAGTGTTGCTGTGGTAGTTAGGTAGGGGCCGTAGGGCGGTCCAGAGCGCTCCCTGTCTAAAGAGATAAATTTCGCGGTCTATCTTAAAGAACCTAGGCCACTTATCTTTCCCACTTGTTTTAAATTTTAAAATATTACTCTTTTTTTAAAAAAATATATATATTAAATAAATAAAAAATCCTTAAAAAAGGTTTAAGTTAAAATTAAAGTTAAACTTTCCCCTTTTTTTTCTTAATTTTTTTAAAAAATATATATTATCTCTTCTTACTTTTTTTCTTTTTTCTTTTTCTCTTTAATTTCTTACTTTATTCTTATCTTTAATTTTCTTTATTTATATTTATATAAAAGTGTAGCTGTAAGGTCGTGTAGGCCCGCTAGGATATACCCAGAGTAGTGATTTTATATTTTATATTTCGTTGTATTTCTCACTTTAACCATTTATTTCATTTTAAATAGAATTTATATTTTTGTATTCTTAGTGTATTTTGAGTAGCCCGAATTAAGGCGAATTTAATGATATACTTTTTGTAACCCTAGGCCTAGGGTAATACCCCTAAATACACGCTAATACAAAAATGTGTATTTTCGGATTTTTTATTTGTATTTTAGTTTTCAAAAATTAATTTAGCTCGAACTAGTAACCCGAACCCTAAGATATTATATATAATTAGGTTCTATATATAGATATCTTTCATATGTATAAGCCAAAATCATTAATATTAATGTTTTGAAAAAGAAAGAAATGTTTCAATTTTTGGCCCCCAATAATACAGTCAATACTCTGGATCATATACCCCAAAATCTAACTTTTTGGGCAGCGATCGCTCTGGACCGCAGGTTTGAAGGAAAAGCATCGGGGGAGTCCCATGTCCTCCCGTGCCCTCCCGTGCCCTCCCCACGGGGTTTGGTTCTGCTCGAAGCTTAACTGGACGATCACTTCGGACACCACCACCACCAACCACGGAACAACAAGGCATAATAAGATGACAGACATTATTATTATATCAGAAACTCTGTGTGCATCCGTTCACCGTCAGAATCAGTCATCCGCCTACCTCTATTGAGGGACGGTCGAATTAGAAATTGTTTCCCGTGCTTGATCCGCAACGCCATGAGATTTCCACGACATCTTGCAACATCCATTCGTACAACCAGCCATCACAAGCCCTCCACCCCCCCCTGGCAATCTTACCCGTGGTTGACGCTGGCATTGGCGTTTCTGCATATGCACGCTGCCCCTCGCCGGTCTCTTGCATCGCAGAGATGGCAGATAGAGATGTTTGTAGACCCGCTTAGGCTTGCAGATCCGTCCGAGCAGAGGCTGCAAGGCCTTCCCAAGGCTCCACTGGACATCATTGCTCAAGGCATACCTGTGGATATTGCGTCGTTTCACCGCAATTTGACTGCCGAAGCAATGGAAAACCAACGACAGTGAGACCAGGTGGTTGCATCCATCCAAATCTCTCCTCCCAACGCTCCGGCATTGTGAATGGCAAATCGACCTCTCCCCATGCCTGTAGCAAGTTGACCGAGGAGGAGACAGATAGAAACAACACCTGAGCTCAGTATCCGGTAGCCTGCGCTCCCAGGACGTGACTCGGGCCGCCGGTGAGGAAGAGAGCCGAAGGTAGGAATGCTAACATTGAAGGCGGCCGATTTTTGCAACCATCTGCACTTTCATGTCTGAGACAAGCTTGGCAGGCTACGAATGCCCTTCCATCCACCAGCCTCGATACCACCCGTTGCTGAGATCAAATATGTAGTCCGAATTAGGGGCAACGTCGAGGGACACTGCGGGCTCCTGTCGAAAATGCCACCAATCCAGCCCCTCTCCCGACCCAATGCACCCTGTCTTTTCCTCCCCTTGATGAGACCACCTCACATGTGATGTCGTAGCCTTCGACACCGATGCTCGGGGTTCTACGACTGCTCAGCAACCGGGTCTGCCAGATACTAGCAACACCGTTTCAGCCAATGCGGCTTTCACCAAACAGGAGGATGTCAATCTTTCAGATCTCCGACGCGTCCATCTGGTAGGGCCGAATCCTCGCATGAAGCGGCCAACCTGGGAAGTCCGCAGCAGGTCGGACAAAACAACGTGGGCTGTATTTACACCACCTGAGGCCTAGAACCTTCGATTCCGTCCTCTCGTCACCGCCAGCTTCGGCAATACGTGCACACTGAGACGAGGCATATAATCAGTCACCCTGGCTTATATCCAGTGCAACAGGGGCCGATGTGAGACGTGAAGTTACCATTGAATTGCGTACCACGGTACCGCAGGGGTGTTTCTCGCATGCGATTTGGTGATCAAAGATCGGCTGAACCAGCCGGACAGGCTAGCGCACAGACACCACCTGGGCGACAAGGCTGCTGTGGTAACGGACGGAGTCTATCATCCCAACTGTGACAAGCCTGCAAGCCCGACAAGGTCGTTCGGATTGAGCCGGGGCTGCTGATGACCTACGGGTCACTGACGATGTTTCAAGTATACTACCCCTGGGACCCCAACGGGGTCGACCGGCTGAGTCTCTCACCACGGCTCGATCAAGGGCGCCTACAACTCTGAGCTCCCGAAGGTTCGCTTCGACAACTTCGCATCCCGGTAGCCCTGATATCTGGCAATCCAGACTGCGGGCTAAGATACTCAGAGATCAGGTTCGGGTGAAAACTTGGCAGGTGTTGGCAGGGCTGAACACGCATAAGGATCTCGCCATTGATTCTGAGCAGGCTCAACTGTCGTCATGGAGCCGTTGAACCCTCCAGCACGCCATAACCTGTCAAAGTGCTGTCAGCTGCACGGTCCGCCGAACCGCATGAACTTCGCCTTCGTCCGTTGGCATCGGTCCAAGATGCGCTGTCAGCGAGAAGATACGATTGGCGGTCCAGTCGCGCTCCGATTAGGTTTCACACATGCTGAAACGCTGTGGGGAGGGGAGGGGGCCGCGTCCAGAGACCAGGACACATATATCAAGTGCTACTGAGGGCTCCCGCACATCCGGGTTTTCAGCTGCATTAATAGCCATGTTTCCTGGTCCGCGTTCGATCCCGAGGACACATCCGCCCTTCGTGCCAGGCGGCTGGCTGGCTGGCTGGGCTGGGTAGGATTGCGATGGTGATCACACATCGACCTACCCGGCCATGGGACACGTCCCTGCAAAGAAGATACATGTAGATCTGCAAAGAGATCTCCTCCAATAAGGCATACTGCTATAGAGACGGATTTGATGTCTGAATCGAGTGATAGCGACGCTTTTGGTGTGAATAATTCACATCATATATGTAATCCAACTACTGCCCGGTTTGAGCCGCGTGATGACAGCTTGGCTGACACCTGAGGCTATCCCAGACCGACACGCGGCTGGTAACAGAATGAGTCTGCCCATGATCAGAGTACCTACTCCTCCGAGACTCACACACTCCTGCAGCGCTGGGTTTCGAAGGTACTTCTCACCGCAGCCAGGTGACTTTCTGGCCGTCCAGGATCAGGGGCCTCACTCTTGTTGCATGGCTGCCACCAAGTTCAACGTTGAGATGACCGGGCTTTGAACCTCGTGTCGTATCCTGCTTTCGAGGACGTGCGTAGTGTTTCTCAGCTTTATGTTCATCCTGCCCTGCCTGCTTGCAAGGCATATTCCGTCTCCCGCTCCCTCCTACATCTTGCATGCATCCCGCGTCATGCGAACTGAGTCGCAAGCTGTCACTCTCGAGCTCATGCGTCTGTCTGTGTCTGTTCGCCAACGTCTGTTGATGCTACAGTTCCAACCCAGCAACCATGCTGCCGGAATCAGAAATCTCAAGAGACATACACAACATTGAGGACGGGAAGCCATCACGGCGGTCGAAACTCCCATCAGACCTTTCCTTCGAACAAGTAGTCAAGAATACGACGGCGCCGGTGAGTCTCCTCGCCTACATTGGGCTCATGTCAGTGACCATTGCTCAAGCTGATCATCGCCACAGCCATGCTCCCTCGGCGAGTTCATGGACTTCTTGGTCTACGAAAACCGTAACGCCGAACTACTGCAATTCTTCATCTGGTACTGCGACTACATCGAGCGATGGAGCGAGCTGTCACCCCAACAGAAATCACTGTCGCCGCCACGGGAGCCAGACAGACAACGAGGGCAGAGAGGGCCGACCGCACAGACTCACAGACGAGATGGAAGTGACAGGTTGAACCAGATATTAAACATAATGGAGGTTGTCAACGCCAGGAAACACCCGAACTGGTCGGTGAGCGGAAGCGAAACAAGAGTCAACTCGGGGACAGCGAGCATAACAGCGCCACATGCTACCCGGCAGGACACCCAACGAGAGACACACATTGCAATGCCTCTAAATTCCAACCCGATCGATGAACAATCACCAGACCAGAAACAACCATTCCGCGACGAGGTGACCATGATCATCAAACAATACATCACAGATCAAGCACCCCGGCGCCTAAACATACCAGACGAGGATTTGGCAGCCTGCCAAAAGGCCGCAAGCATAACCACACACCCGTCTTCTTTACTGCGCGCCTTTACTGCGGCAGAAGACCTTTTAAAATCCGACTGCTACCCTCGTTTTGTCCGCAACAGCCAACGGAATGCCAACAAGCCGCGTCTAGTATTCATTCGGGTAATGGCCATCATAATTGTAATGGTCGGCTTCCTGGTCAACCAGGTACTGGTTCTGTCGAGCCTCTCCCAGTTCTATCGCGTGCTGAGCATAATACTCTGGTGGCCCAGCTTCACCACCCTAATAGCAGCAATACAAGGGCTGTGCATCATCCTACAGCTAAGGAGCCTCCGCCAACTACGACCGTGGGAGCAAGAATACCTTGACGAGGACGTCGACGCAGACGGCCAGGGCCACGAGCTCAACTCGGCAGCCGAGGTGACGACACACATCAGCTCGGACAACGACAGGCGGAGGTCGAAGCAGCCGGCGCACGGAGGGGCGATCCGGGTGACAAGCCGGCTGTCATCGAGCCGCAACGACGACCCGTTGCGCAAGCCGAGCATGCAGACGTTTGGGCCGGCCAACAAATACAGGAGGAGGGCCTTTGTGAGGGCGTACCAGGCCAAGCCGATGGTCCGCAAGATCTGGGACGACGCCGTAAAGACGCGGAACAAGAACATCAAGATGTTGCAGGACCGGACGCTCTTTCTTTCGATATGCTGGGGCGGGGCGATATCATCAGTCCTTACTGTGGTCTCTCTTTTCATACCGGTGATGAAGGTCTTGTGACGGCACTGGTTGCTATTAAAAACCATGCTTCACACCCGGCCTGGTGCTGCTCATCGGCGTTGTAACGCGAGAGCTTGTTCAGAGGTGAACACACAGTCCTTACCGCAGTATACCCCCTGAGATCTATCAGGATTGCGCCTGAGGAACATGTGGAGTGGGGCATTCAAGAGTGCTGATGGGGACTGCATATGTACCGGTATGTCATGGGTGGGCTGCAGCGTTGAGATGGTGGGTGCATTTGATTGGAGGCAACAATAGAATCAAACCCCCAGCAACATGGGACAAGCGACGTGCTACTTATTAATAGACAGTATTGTACGCTCAGTACTCGTGGGGTATCAGCCAGAGTACAAATAAAATACAAGGCTTTACGTACAAATGAATGAACAAGAATACGACGTCAGCAAGGCGGGTCTCCCACTGTCGCCTGTAATAAGTCACCCCCCCCCCCAGGGGGGGGGGGGTAAACACGATGTGGGATTGGCCTAGGGCAGCAACCGTGTGCCGGTGTCTCGGGACCAAGGGTCCTCGGCATTTGTTGGGTGCCCCTGAACCCGCATTCTTAGACAAACACCACCACACCCAACCAAACCTAGGGATTTGCAGCTTCATGGTTCAACCTGTACCGGTATCACTCGTGCCAGATGGAAACAGTTCTGCTTGGCCACTCGCGATAGCAAACATCGCACACGGAGAATGGACCGCCCAGACAACGAGCAACAAGCCCCCCTAATATCCAACCGGGATCATGAGGAACAAGACTACGAGGACGGCCTCGACGATGCCGTCGCACGAGCAGCCTCGCTCGAGGCCGGAAAGCCCTCGTCGCCGGGCCTGTTCATGTGGCTGCTGACCTTCTCAGCTGGGATAGGCGGGCTCTTGTTTGGATGTACGAACAAAACAACTCCTGTCATGCCCCGACAACTCTCCCCGTCCCCAAACTGAACCCTGCCCCCAACGCAACAACGTCTCTCGTCAGTCAGCTAACAAAGGGCGGCCTGAAACATAACAGACGACACGGGCGTGATCTCAGCAACCCTCGTCTCGGTCGACACCTCCCTCTCCAACCGGCCGCTCACCTCCCTCGACAAGTCCATCATCACGTCCGCGACCGCCCTCTTCGCCCTCCTCATCTCCCCGGCCTCGTCCGTGCTCGCCGACCGCCTGGGCAGGAGGCGCGTGATCCTGCTGGCGGACCTGCTCTTCGTGCTAGGCTCGGCGCTGCAGGCGGCCAGCTCGAGCGTGGGGCTGATGGTCGTCGGCCGCGCCGTCGTGGGGGCCGCCGTCGGCGCCGCGTCCTTCGTCGTGCCCCTGTACCTGGCCGAGCTGTCGCCCTCGGCGTTCCGGGGGCGCGTCGTCACCATGAACATCCTCTTCGTCACGCTGGGCCAGGTCGTCGCCTACGTGGTGGGGTGGGCCTTTGCCGAGTACGGCGACCCGCGGACGGGCTGGCGCTGGATGGTCGGGCTCGGCGCCGCGCCCGCCGCGCTGCAGCTGGCGCTCGTGGCGGGGATGCCCGAGACGCCGCGGTGGCTCGTCAAGGCCGGCCGCGCGGACGAGGCGCGCGCAGTGGTCCGCCGCGTCGCCGGCAGCGGGCTGGGCGCTGCGGCCGAGGCGGACGTGGTGCTCAAGGACATCGAGGCCGAGGTGCGCGAGGAGGAGCAGGCGCAGAAGGCCCGCCGCAGGTCGCCCGCGGTGGCGCGCGGCCAGTGGCTGGACGGCTGGGACGAGCTGCTCGCCGTCCGGAGGAACCGCCGCGCCCTGGCCATCGCCTGCCTGCTGCAGGGCCTACAGCAGCTGTGCGGATTCGTGAGTCTTGACGACCTTGCCTTTTTTTTCTTCTTCTTTTTTTTCCCCTTCCTCTTTTGGCCATTTGTATGTGTGCTTGCTTGCAGCTGACCGGAGCTCTCTACAGAATTCACTGATGTACTTCTCGGCAACCATCTTTAAGCTCCTGGGGTTCGACAGCCCGACGCTTACCTCGATGGTGGTCGCGGTGACCAACATGCTCTTCACGGTTGTTGCACTACTGGTGATCGACAAGGTCGGCCGGAGGCGGATCCTGCTCTACTCGATCCCCTTCATGGTGTTGGGGCTGCTCCTCTCGGCATGGGGCTTCTCGCGGATGAAGCTGACGACGTCGGCGTTCGCCGACGACCCGAACGGTAGTGCGCCGCCTCCGCCCCCGCCCCTGCCGAACCACGGGTCGGCGGTGGTGATCCTCACGTCCATCATGCTGTACGTCGCGGCGTACGCCATCGGGCTGGGCAACGTGCCGTGGATGCAGAGCGAGCTGTTCTCGCTGAGCGTGCGGTCGCTGGGCAGCGGGGCGGCGACGGCGACGTGCTGGGCGGCCAACTTTGTGGTCGGGCTGAGCTTCCTGCCGCTGATGGACGCGCTGTCGCCGACGTGGACTTTTGTGCTCTACGCCGTCGTCTGCGTGGGGGGCAACTGGGCCGTGTACCGTGTGTACCCAGAGACGAGCGGGCTGAGCCTAGAGGAGGCGGCGGCTCTTCTGGAGAGGGACGACTGGGGCGTAGATGCCCGGTGAAGTTATTCCTACACTACAACTACTGCTGGTGTACACATAACTTGAAATAAATAAATGTCCACCTGCTGCTTGCGAACCGCCCACATCGTGCTGGGATGGTTATTTTCTTTTCTTTTTCTCTTATTGTACACACACGTGTATCTAGTGTAGTGCGACGTTGCATTACCGTGAAGGCGGATAGAAGTGGGAATGGAGCCACTAGGCCTCGCGTGCTGTAAAAATACCCACGGTAGCAGGGGTGGTCCAACAAAAAGGAGAAGATGGATACCAGGCGACGGATATGAACGGTAAGCAACGGCAATAGGCCTTATTAACACCGACTCGATTTTTGCCCCCGTGTCGAATCATGTAGGGGCTGTCCAGGCAGTAAGGAAAACCAGGTCAGAAAATCTCGGCATGATTGTTTTTGGCCCGTGTTTGACTGCTCCAGGTTGAGTTTGTGGGCAACGCAATGGCACGATGGGCCGCGGAGCATCCGAGTCGGGATTGCATCTTGCGGTAAACCCCTTTGCCGGGGGGACGTTGAGTAAGCCGGTGTGTGTGTGTCGGGCCCGTCCATCCACTTGTTTCTACACCGTTGCAGACAAATAAATTCTCCCTATTGTGCCGAGGTACTATAAGCAGACTTGCCGACGTCGATCCTGTCAAACGCGAGCAGCGAGGGGCTGTCCTGCCGGGTCGGGAGCTGGTCCTGGTCCCGGCTCCGGGTCCTGAAGGCAATCTCTCTCGTCTATCTCGACGTCAGCAGATCACGCAGTCCATAGAGTTTGAGTTTGGATTTGGGTTATGTGATGATGCTGCGTGCTGAAACTTTGATGCAGGGGTGTTTGAGAAGGGGACATGTCTTCGCCGTGCTGCCACTGTCAGATGCACTGCGTTGCCGCTGCCTGTTGGGTTGTGGCGTGCCCGATGCAAGGGCACGATCATTTGGGTGTCATCCTCTGCGGCGGGTGTAGATCCACCAGCCTGGAAAGCTGCAGAAGCTGCCTGACCGCGGGCGTGGGGCCGTGCTAGCTTGCATCCACCTGCTGGTTGATCTGTGATCCCGTCAGCCCGCCCGCTGGCAGTTGTCATAGTAATCAACAGCTGCTGCAGCCAGGAGGGCCAAGGCCGTCGGACGGTAGCGGCAGGACGGCATTTGACGGTGGTCTGCGAAAAGAGCGAAGCAGCGAGATCCGACTAAAACCACACACTAGTCCACTGTGCCGGGTGCCAAGCCCTGTGCTGCTGCTGTGCGTGCTGGCGTGCTGTGCTGTGTCCGAGTCAACCAATGCATGGCGCTGGCACCGGGATTTACTGACAAAAGCCCGTCCGGCTTACACCAGCACTTGCTTAGCAACCGTCTATTTCCTGGGTCTGTTCCCTGCCCGGCCCTTGGCTCTGGATCTGGATCTGGATCTCAGCTCTCGGATTCTCCTAGCTCTGGGCCGAATCATACTCCACTAGGTTGAGTGTTTTTTTTTTTTTTTTCTCCCTTCCCCTTCTTGCCCTTGTCGGTCCAAGCTCCCTCCTAGAGGACGGTAGAAATTGCATTGTCGCCCCAGTCCAAGTGGGCATGGTCGGTGGGATGCGGTCTAGAGTGTGTCCCATCCTGGATTGACTAGACCACTGAGCAAAATACATATATATATATATATATATATATATATATATATGTATATATCCTTTTATCAGGCCGCACCATCTCCTTCGGTGACACGTTCCCCTGATCAATTGTTTACACCCGACCTCGAGCCCCCGTCCCAACTCAACTCAAGCTACGTCATAACTCGCTACATACCCACACACAACATCCACCACCCCCTACATAGGGGCATATATCTATCCATAACACCGATAACAAGATTCGGGACAGATAATCAGACAAACAGCGCAGGCCTCTCACCGCCATGGCCGAGAACAAGCGCTGGGAGGACGACCTCGACCGTCAAATCAGCGGTGCCGAGGTTGACGCCGGAAATTACAATGGTCGCGCCTCCCACGAGATCGAGCGAGTGCTGAGTGCCTCGTCCGTCTCGACCTCGTCCAGTGGCTCCGTCCGGGGCCGCCCCATCACCGCCGGCGGGATGAGCAGGGTCTCGACACAGCGCGACCTGGAGCGCCACCCGACAGAGCTCGACCGCATACACACGGCCAGGAGCCAGCACAGCGCCACCGTTGGCGCCGGCCTGGGGAAGAGCAACACACGCACCCGCGACTCGAGGAGGCCAATGCCCCCAATGGGTGCCGGCAAGGCATTGCCCGCCCCGGTGGACAACGACCAGTTTGTCGTCGAGTTTGACGGGCCAGACGACCCGCTGCACGCCCAGAACTGGCCGCTGAGGAAGAAGTGAGCATATTCCCACTTTACACACAACAGATGTGCCCTGCTGGCAAGACACCAGTGTGCTAATAGGACATGCGCAGGATCCTCACAGCAGCAATGCTTGGCTTCACAACCCTCACGTCAGCCTTCACCTCCAGCATCTTCTCCGCCGGCACCCGCGCCGTCGCCGCCGAGTTCGACGTGTCCACCGAGGTGGGCATCCTTGGCGTCTCCTTCTACGTCCTAGGGTTCGCCTTCGGCCCCACCCTGTGGGCGCCGCTCTCCGAGCTCAAGGGGCGCCGCTTGCCCCTCGTGCTGTCCATGTTCGGCTTCTCCATCTTCACCATTGCGACCGCCGCGGCCAAGGACCTCCAGACCATCCTGATCTGCCGCTTCTTCGCCGGCTTCTTTGGTGCCTGCCCGCTGGCCGTCGTCGCCGCCGTCTTCTCAGATATGTTCAACAACGCCACCCGCGGCATTGCCATCACCATCTTTTCCATGGCCGTCTTCACAGGCCCCCTGCTTGCCCCGTTCATTGGCGGGTTCATCGTTGAGAGCTACCTGGGGTGGCGCTGGACAATGTACATCACCAGCTTCATGGGATTTGCGAGCTTCGGCTTGGACTTGCTGTTCCTCGAGGAAACCTATCCGCCGCAGATCCTGGTTGGCAAGGCTGCCGAGCTGCGCCGCAGGACTCAAAACCACTTCATCCACGCCAAGCAGGAGGAGATCGAGATCGATTTCCGGGAGCTGGTCGAGAAGAACTTTTCGCGTCCTATGAGGCTTCTCTTCCAGGAGCCAATCGTGCTCCTTCTCTCTATCTACATGTCGTTTGTATATGGTAAGTTTTTGACCGAAAAAACAATTCTTCGCGTCAACAATAACTAACAAAATTTCCACCAGGTATTCTTTACCTCTTCCTGACAGCCTACCCCCTCGTTTTCGTCGGCGTCCACGGCTTCAAGTCCAGCAGCTCGGGACTGTGCTTTTTCGGCATGATCATCGGCGAACTTATCGCCGGCGTCGTCGTCCTGGCGCAGCAGCCCTGGTACCAGCGCAAGCTGACAGCCAACAACGGGATCCCCATCCCGGAGTGGCGCCTGCCCTCCGTCATCGCAGGCGGCGTCGCGTTCATGGGCGGGATCTTCTGGTTCGGCTGGACGGGATACAGGGCTGACATCCATTGGATCGTCCCCACGGCCTCTGGGCTCCTGACCGGCTTCGGGCTCATGTCCATCTTCCTCCAGAGCATGAACTACCTCGTCGATGCGTACCTCTACTTCGCCGCCAGCGCGATCGCAGGCAACACCTTTATGAGATCGCTGTGCGGCGCTGGCTTCCCCCTCTTCGCGACCTACATGTTCAACGGCATGGGCATCCAGTGGGCCTCCACGCTGCTGGGATGCGTGGCCGCCGTGCTGGTGCCCATCCCGGTCATCTTCTACCTCTACGGCCACAAGATCCGCGCCAAGAGCAAGATCGCGCCCTCGTTCCCGCCCCAGACCCAGGCTGAGGCTTCTGAGGACGTTGAGGAGTCGGAGGGGGAGAAGGACCGGGCTGGCAATGATGCGGTGACAGCGGCTGTGCCGCGGAGAGACGGTGACAAGGCCACCGAGGCAGTCTAGGGGCTGACCTGGTATGGGGCTGTAAAAAGTCAGTTTGGGAATCGGTTTACGGGAGCGGGTTCCATGGATATGAGATTATGAGCTGAGCGGCTTTGCATTTTTTGATATCCACTCGAGTTTATATATATATATATAGATACTGGTGTGTCTGGCGTCGGCACACATCCATTTGAGCCGATTTGACCATGACGATTTATAAATGGATAATGTCTAAGTTACACCCTAAACATGAGGTCCGTTCTCTGAGTGACAGGTGGAAGGAAAGAGAAACACACGTCGCTGTAGCTTGGACCGTGTTGAATCTGGGATGCAAGACAGGCTGCTACGGACATCGGATAAGACAAGCGTATAAACATATAACAGATCAAAGCCTCAATCATCTCAGGGCACCAACTCTATAAAATCTGGCCGCGCTTGAAAGCTTTGTCCTGGGATACGTAGTTCGACTACCGACCTACGGAGGCATCTTAATTGGACGGCGTCCAATCAATTGATGGAATCACAGGAATTGAAAGTGGCAGTGACAAGTCGAAATTTTTTAGGAGACGTGATATTTTGACAGAATTCCAGCAGAATTCTAGCAGGGTGCTGAAGAGAAAGTTGAAGGATGGCAGGTTGTCGAGGAAGACTGGCACGTACTCTGCCTGGTCTGGGCCAACGACAAGGAGCCATTGCGCGACTTCCCAAGTCGGGCCCCCGGATTAACGCAAAATTGACGGCGAACTCGGCAGGCGGGAGGGATGCCACTGATACGTCAAGTTCTATTGGCTCTCTGTTGAAAAATCTCATAGATATATTGATTGCGATCATGGAATTGATGCTTCGATGACAGGCCGAGGACCTCTACTGCTCTCACTTCGCCTGACGCTGTACGTAAATCTTCTCGGCAGACGTGATGCATTGCATGTTGGCGCCAAGCTTGTTCTGTGGGTAGGTGTCAGAATGTGGCCTGTTTGATTCGCTTGATATTGACCACATGGACCTGATGGGAACTTTGTCTCAAATTTCACGGTCAGTTGTTGAGGCGCACTCACTATTGTCTCCATCCACTCATCATACGGATCTGAGTCGAACACAATACCGCCGCCTATCATCATATGTTAGACAGCCCATCACGACAAGGCCTGCGTATCCTTATCTTACCAGCTTGTAGGTAGGCCACACCGTCCTTGGTCATCATCGTGCGAAGGGCGATGCACGTATCCATAGCTCCCTCCTTCTCCTCCCCAGCAGCAGTCACGCTGCCGTAGCCAAAGTACCCGACCGCACCGGCGTAGACGCCACGCTTCTCCTTCTCCAGCTCGGCGATCAGCTCCATAGCCTTGACCTTGGGGGCGCCCGAGACTGTGCCGGCGGGGAAGATGGACCGGAAGGCGTCGAATCTCGTCTTGCCTGGGCGGAGGATGCCCGAGACCTGAGACACAAGATGCTGGACGTGCGAGAACTTCTCAACCACCATCAGCCTGTCGACCCGGGTTTCCAGTGGATCGCAGACACGCGTGACGTCGTTGCGAGCCAGGTCGACCAGCATGACATGTTCTGCGCGGTCCTTCAGAGAGTTTGCCAGCTCGGAAGCCAGGCGCTCGTCCTCCTCGGGATTCTTGCCTCGCTTGACGGTACCGGCGATGGGGTGGGTGATGATCCGCCCAGCCTCTTCTTTGACAAGCAGTTCCGGGGATGCACCGATAATCTGGAAGTCTCCATTGTCGATGAAGAACAGGTACGGCGAAGGATTGACAGTGCGAAGGTGCCTGTATATATTGAAGGGGTGCAGATCTGTGGGCCGAGCGAAGCGCTGGGATGGGACAGCTTGGATGATGTCTCCCATGATAATGTGCTTCTTCAGGTTCTTGACGTGGCCTTCGTATCCATCCTGACCAATGTTGGACGTGTACTCACGACCAAGCTGGATGGGCTTCTGCTCTGGCAGCGGGGTCTCGGGGGCCTCGAGGACACCAACAAGATCCTCAATGACCTTGGCCACCTTGGCGTACTCGTCGTCGATCTCACTTGGGTTCTCGGGCACTTGCAGATACGTGATGACCTTGATCACGCCAAAGAAGCGGTCGAAGGCTATTATGGTGTCATAGAAGTGAAAGAGTGACTCGGGAATTTGCAAGACATCTTTCATGGGCCGTGCTGTCTTGGGCTCAAAATATCTACAGGCATACTCGTTAGTGTCAGCGCTCACTAGGAGTACGTGCAACTACTTGCCTGACACAGTCGTATCCTATATATCCAATGGCACCACCAGTCAAAGGAGGCAGCCGCAGATCCGGGACCTCAGCAACGACATACTGAGAGAGCTCCTTCTCCAGCGCAGGGATCGGATCGCAGGACTCGCCGTGGCCCTCACCGGTCTTGAGGATCTTCCTAGGACCTGCGCCGACAAAGCTGTACCGGCCAACCTGCTCCGACGCAGCGCTCTCGAAGAGGACAGAGTAGGGGGACTTTGTATGAGCCACGACCTTCAGGTACGCCGAAGAGGGTGTGATCAGGTCCGAAGAAATCTGGCCATACAGCGGCACCAGATTTGCTTTCTTCGGCCCCTGCTGCTTGGCCAGCACATCTTTCACAGTGTCCAAGGACGGGACGATTTGGTCCTGGAAGTTTGGGTTACTCTGTGCCATCTTTGTCATGCTGTGAAAAAAAAGTTGCGAATAACTCACTGGGACGCTCATCTTTTTTGGCCAGAAATATGGGGCACTTCGATGAAGGACTCACTGAACTGGCGTCGTGGGCGCAGTGGGTTCGGGTCCGCGCTGACTCGCTGACTCACTCGCAGCTTGGGTCGGTGGGTAGACGTGGTTTTTGGTGCTGCACGAACCCATCTGCGTACCTGATGTGCTTTTTGGAGGGTCTTCCAGCGGCAAGCAATTTCAGGGTCCAGGGTGCTAGGTCTTGACGATGCGGGGCAGCTCAGCACTGAACAAACAGTCCCCACGGAGGGGGCCTCTGGAGGCTGTTGCACAAGTCACACACGCAATTTGCTGGGGGCAACTCCGCGAGCCGTAGACGGGTTCAACAAAGAAGCACCGGCAAGCAAGTCTCGGTGAGAGTTCTCGGTGAGAGATCTGCATATTTTTTGAAGCTGATCAAATATGTTTTCGCTCATATGCTTGTGATCCATCTGCCAATGCTTGAAAATCGGCCAATTTTCAGCTCTCGATCGACAGTGCCTTGACACCCACCAGCCTGGCATTCTTGCCCTCCCCTGCCCTCGTCACTACAAAATATTCCACCCTCGAGCTGTCCTTAACAATGCGGTATACCCGGACGTCGTTTCCCTTGCCGGCCTCGCGGACCGCCTCAATAACCTCCTTGTACTGTCCATTTCTGTCCCAATCGATCGGGTCCAATATCTCAACCTCGGCCTTCGCAGGCTCCCAGTGCTCGACCAACTTCGCGATTTCCTCTGCGGAGTGAATACAAAAGTCAGCCAAAGCCTCATCTCCTTGCGTACAGAATAGAAGATCGGAGTGCGAGCCTCGTTGAAACGGCGGAGGAGGAAAGTAGACATACCCTCATCCGGCAGCCCCTCGCCCTTGTCCCATGCTAGGGACACAGGTACGAATGGCTCGTCTGAGTCCGACATGTAAAAAGCATCCTTTGTAGCCTTAACCAACGGCTGTGGTATTTCTGCTCCATGGTCCGCCGCCTTGAGCTCCTTCTTGCCCTTCGTCGATTGTGCCTGGGTTGACGCCGAGCCTTGGCCCGGGTCCTCGTTAGCCTTGTTCAGGAAGTCCATGTATTCGTCATCGGTCGCCATCTTGACAGCAGCAGTGGTGGACAGGCCTCTTCGACCAAGGCCTGTGTGAGAGAGATTGTTAGTTTGCGTGCGGTTCTGCTTGATGGTGCAGAGTGGTCGCGGGCGTTGGGTGTGTTCGTCGCGAAGATGGTGGGGAATGGTGAAGGGCCACGGGTATGGAGTTGTGTGCAAATCCAGCTGTCTGGTGGCAGTGGAAGAACTGTTGGCTGTCCGTATTCTCAGCTGAGAAGCCACTCGTTTGGTTCCAACCGGGATGGCGACCATTTGCTGGCAAGGAGGGGAGCTACGAAAGCACTTCCCAAAGGATGACGCAACTTTTCTACATTGCTCATAGCAACACCCCAAAAATACTGGGTTGCCGGGCCTAGCAGCAACCCTGCAGCCGGCAAGACCAAGACTCGAACCTTTGTTTCTCTTTTCCATAATGTTCCAATCCTCAGGGCAGATTAGAGTCATGTGGACTCAAGAAGAAGTCGATCGATTCTTGGTCACGGTGATATATATATATACCAGGCTACCTCGGGCCAGCTTGTTGTTTGATGCTAGAAAAGGGAGCTGAGCTTATCATGCCGGATCGAGTTTGGAAAAAATGGAGCCAGCCTCGCACACATAAGGTACAGATTCTGCTGGAGACGACCTTCAGGACGCAAGTGAAAAGAATACACAGAGCGCGCACACGCACACACACAGATGTCAAATTGGTGGTATCATTCATATCATGAGTAAATTCGTCACGATTTTATTTTCCACTGACGCCAGTGAGGGCTCATCGTGAACCTTCTGGGACTTTGAACCCCAACGAGCTTCTGTTGAGCCCCAAGTACCAATTAACCAATCCATCCATGCAGCAAAGAGAAAGCCGTGACACCACGCCGTGAGAGAGAAGCAGCAGAAACTTAAGCGGAGGCGACATCCTTCTTGAGGAGACCCTGGTACTGCTTCTTCTCGGCGGGGGTCTGGAAAGCACCGTGACCGAACTCGGACGACGTGTCGATCCATTTGAGCTCGACCTTCTCCAGAGCCTTCCTTGAGGTGTGGGTGAACATGGACTTGCGCAGGGTCATGACACGCTTCTTCACACCGGGGATAGAGCCCTTGACCATGACGAAGTCGTTCTTGACCTCACCGTAGCGGACGAAACCACCCAGACTGTTCGCCATGTCAGTGATTTCGCTTTTCTCAGTAGGTCAGGGAGGTGTAACTTACGGAGTGATGGTCTTCTTGGTGACATCAACCTCGGTGGAGGCGTTGTCGTCGGCGTCACCCTTGCCAATGCGGTAGACCTTGTGGTTGACAGAGGTACGGTGGTGGTAACCCATCTGACCAGCACGGCCAACAGTCCACTGGACGTGGGACGGGTGCCAGGCACCGATACAAGCGACCTTACGGAGACCCTTGTGTGTCTTACGCGGAAGCTTCTTGGTACCCCAACGGGCAGTGACACCGTTGAAACCGTGACCCTTGGTAACAGCGATCACGTCGATCATCTCATCCTGCTCGAAGATGGTGTCGACGGAGACGGGCTTCTCGAACAGACCGTGGCCGAACTCGACCTTATCGGCGATGGAGCCGCCGTTGATCTGGATCTCCATGAGGTGGGCCTTCTTCTGCTTGAGGGGGGTCTTGCGGATCTGGGTGTGGGCCAGGACGCGGACGACGGAGCAGTACTTCTTGATGCGCTCGAGCTCGCGGGTGAAGGAGGAGGCGTTGTCGGAGTGCTTCTTGGCGTACTTGGTGAAGGCCTTCTTCTTGCTCTTGTACCAGTTCTTGTAAAATCGTCGCTTGATCTCGTCGCTCAGGTGCTCAGCCCAGACGGTAGTAAGGGAACGCAGGCCGCGGGGAGTCTCGATGTAGCCAACCAGACCAACAACGATCATCTGTGAAAGATGTTAGCCATTGGCTCAGTTGCCAAGCGGGCTGCATTGTTCGTACAGGTGGCGTGTCAACAACGGTGACGGCCTCAACAACTTCCTTCTTGTGGGACTTCGCGCCAGGTCGGTCGAGGTCGCGGACAATGGTCGTCATACCAGCCTTGTAGCCCATGGTAGCGGTCAGGTGGACAGGCTTCTTGGGGTCGTCCTTGGGGAAGCTGTAGAAGCAGCCATAATGATCAGCAGCCGCCCTCACACCAAAATCCATCAACTGCAGGTGTATTAGGACATCCCGGTGCGAAAACTTACGACTTGACCTTGCCTCGGTGCCTGGCGGCCCTCTTGCGGGGCAGGTAGGCCAGAGAGCCATGACGAGGAGCCTCGAACTTACGGTGCGACATTTTGGCTGACTTGAGCTCTTTGTCGCGAGGTTGTCGTGGTGGATGGGTAGGCGGTTGATGGGTTGGGACAAGAAGCTGCAGAAGAGGGCAAGCAGCGGCAGCAAAAAGTTTCACCCCTGGGGTTTGGCCGTTGGTGGGAATCTGTGGGGCCGTCACGTGAGCGGTACAGCTGGTGTGCAGCTGGCACCAGCTGCACCTGCACCAGACCCCTGGACAAAGCAACCACCCCAAGCTCCCTTCAGGACAGGCAAAAGCAGCATGTCTAACAAGAGCAGGAGAATCGAGAAAGGGATGTATTTTAAACAAGTATTCAGCATCCTAAGGCCTGGTTAATCGACAATCAAATGCCATAGCTTCTATTCTGTTGTGTACCTGTTCGCTGCATCATTGTCGAGAACCACTGCCAGGAATACTGGAATGCCATTCCTCTATTCATCACACATGTTCCTCGATGCTGCAAGGGGCTTGAGACAGAAAGCTCTCAAAAGAGAGAATCATCATGTGCTGCTACCTGGATCATTTTCAATTCCTTCTGTTATCGAGATGCAATTATCTGCTATCCAACACGTGTTAGAAGCATCCCTCTAGCCCTCCAGCCAACTTGGGCGTGTGAGCCGTGGCCGGCAATCTTTCTCCGATGCATGAGAGCATGCACCAATGCGGCCCGGTGGCTGCTCGGGAAGCCGACGCCCAGGCCTGGAAATGGGTAGACTAATAATAACTGACTGGTGAAAAGACGCGGAGACGGAGTGCGGGTTGGGGCTGCAGCCCATTCCCCTTCCTCCCCACCTAGTGGATTGAGAGGATGGACTGGGCGACCACTGCCATTCACAATTTACAAAACCAAAACCATCACCGCCATCCAGATTGCCGACGGAGACTTTTGCGTGTCTCTGTCTCCTAGCTTGACACCTTTCGGATCAGCCGTGTTGTGTCGTGCTGTGTTGTGTGGCATGCATCGACCTCAGACATGAACACGCTACGCAAGCAATCTGTGTCTCAGTGTAGTGCGCACATTCCACGAGCCTGATCATTAGCAACGGCGGATCGGATGGGCACATTGCTGGTGACGTTAGCCGGGCGTTTCGCCCACCATTGGAGGTTGGATGGACCAGCGCATCTGGTCGCCTTGGCTCATCTGGAACACTAACTACCTCGACAGCTGCCGGCCAAAGATTTTCGGATCAATCTTTGCTGGGCCCCTGTCTTGTTTGGAGATGACGGAACTGTGGCGCGCTGCCGATCTTGAGCGCACACACATCACACATCACGGCGAGGCTCGGCATCTCGTTCCCCTTCCCTCCAGCCAAGATGCTTCCTGGTAGCGATGGAGATTGACTCTCGCAAATCGGTCCATGCCCGTGAGTGCTTGGAGAAATTAGTACGTAGTGCAACGGAACATCCCTTGTTGCAGTCTTTCCCCTGCTTGTCAAGCTGAGTAACCTTCCAGCGAGTACTAACCTTCCATGGTCAACCGGAGGCTAGCAGACATGTAGACATGTAGGCTATGAGCCCAGCTCGAGCCCAGCTACCGTGGTAGAAGTTACTGATGCTCTGGTTGTTTGATCGACGGCGCACCGAAGATGCGCCCATACCAGGCTACATCATAGAGATCTATCACGCTGAGCATCGATTGGACCGATCGTGCATTTCTGTCCCAAGCGAGCAAATGTTAATGGTTCTCGATGTCGACGAGGGAATAGGTACCTGTTCATGCCAACCAACGTCGCATGCACTGCACAATACCTGTCCTTCCCCGCGGCGCACCCCTCGGCAGAAGAAGTTTGGGTCAGGCTTGGAACTTGGTGCTAAGTATGTAATAATAAAGCAGCGTCAGATCGACGGTTTACCTGCTCTAGATGTGTACTTGACGAGGATACGACCGCGAACCTCGGGAAGCTGGGACAGGGCCTGATTCGTGACGGGTGACAGAAGACAAGGACCCAGCCATACATGCACCCAGTTCCGAAATGGTGAGGGCGGCAGCTGAATGTACGAATAGTCCTGCCTCAACAGGCTAGCGCACCTTGAACTCTTGTTTGCCGAGTCTGGTGGAGCAGAATTACCTGCAGCCGTTTTGCAAAAAGCAGTCAAGCTCCAGAAAGAGCAAACCGAAACAGCGGCTGCTGAAGCGACAGCAGGCCACGGTCTACACACACAACACAATAATACTAACCCCCATGGCCGCGGCTGGCCGCGGCCAAGCGATGCGGGCATGATGCAGCTCAATCACAGGATGCAGATTACGGCAGCACAGCACTAGGACGAGACGGGTGAGGCGATCACGGCCGTCGACAGGGTGATGCATCACATCCTAACCCCCCCGAGGTTTGTCCCACACACCTACCACCACTCTCAAACATACCAAACGCCAGTCGCCCGGTCATCCTATGGTGTTCGCTCCCGCAAGCCATGGCCCTCGAGATGGCCGCCTCATGGTGCACCGCAGCACTCTATACTATAGACAACAGTGCGCCGTGTGGTGGGTGGGTGGACGACCTGATCCGGGCCAGCCGGGGTCCCCTCGCCATGTGGGCCATGCAACCCGCGGGATGGCGAGAGCCAGTTCGATTCCGCCGCATCGACGACCGCCTGTCCGCATGGCATCTACATTAGTCGCAGAGGCTGCTGTGCGTGTGGCGCACTATGCATTTCCGGCCGGCTTCTGCAAGTCACCCGGCGCTGACTCCTCTGGTTCAGTGCACGCCTCTCATGTACAGGCATTCCTTACAGGCGCCGCCATGTGGCAGAACGGTGGCTGTCTACGAATCTTCCCACTCCCGCATCACACACATCTCGTTCCCATATATAGAACCATTGTACATCGGTCATCACCTTCGACGGTCATCAATTCATGTCATCCCCCCCAAAGCGGTCCTTTTGCGGACGGGAAGCATTCGCCATGCTCGAGGTGCATTAAACCCGCCAATGGATTACGCCAATTACCTCACTCCCATACGCCCACTGCATTATTACCCAAATCCCCGGGCCGAACGCAGTTTATCACTGCTTACGGTGGACACGACGTGATGTGTGCCGCTAGAGTCTCGAGGCCTCGCCAAGCTCAGCCCAGCCATCCTTCGACTGAGTTCCGGGGTGTGCGCGCTTCCACACAAGGAAAAAGCGGACACAGGCCAGCCTGAAGGTTTGAGGGTTTCGAAAAGTTTGACAAGGTGAATTAAGATGCAGATTGTAAACGGGCAGAAGCGATGCGACAGAACCATTTTTGGGGGCCAGCTCGCATGATGAGCTTAGGAAGGCCTCACATCATTCAGTGGAAAGACGCACAGAAGCCAGCCGATCGAACGGGTCCCCGCTCGGCGCCGGAAGTGAAACCGTAGATCATCTCACACTCATCCCGTCATCGCCACCAGGGATCACTTGGCTTTGTTAATACAAGCACTGGGAAATATCAGCAGGAAAATACCCGCGGTCAGCCCGTTCAAGATTTCGAAGCGCCGCTTGAAACAGAACGGATCGCTCGACACGGACAGATTTCGAAGGGCTCAAATCTTGATGGCAGACTTGACTTCACACGGACGGGACAATAGGCCCTTGTGTCCAGGTCTTCCGCCCGTGCGAGCAGCCCCTTTGCATCTGTCCGTCCGTCCCTCTGTGGCTGGGTCACTGAAAGAAGAAAAGGAACGAGCCGATGGTGCGAATTCCGCAAGATCCACGTGGAAGTCTCACTGCGGTAGCCACGAACCGCTGAAGAGGATGACACTGAATTGCGATCGCTTACGGCCTGTTTACCCCGGTCTGCACATCAATAGCCCCGAACGTCCTTCATAACAAAGCTAGGCTCGGCAATGCAGGGCATGGCGATTCGCTCTGCGTGCGATTGCTCGTCGCTGCCTCGCCCTTCCAGCCATCTTCTCCGGGCAGATTATCAAACTTTTACGCTGGTGCTTGAGACCGTGATGCCAAGCGACTGTCTATCTCCTCATGATCCTCAGAGTTAACCAACCATGTCCAACTGCCGCCTTCAGGCACGAACGACCTTGGCTGTGCACACGGGCCGTAATAGTGTTGACTGCCGCAAGACCAAACCCAAAACCGCAAATGTCACCCAGCGGAAGCGTTGGTGTGACGCAAGGGACTGGCCGACCGCTGTTCGGTTGGTCGTTGCATCGGCCCCTTTTTTTCTTCTTCTCGAAAACACTGGGCATGACTTGGGCCGACAACGATGCCCTGCCCTCGGACGCACGTCGCACACGTTTTGGAAGCGCGGGAGCATTTCCTGCCAATGTATCGCATAGAGTTATCTTGGGTTTTCATCGCATCATTGAGTGATGCTTCATGTCTGACAAGCTGCTCAACCGCGGCACTGCCTAGGGAGCTGCGCACATGACATAGCTGCCAATTGCACGATGCAGTCTGGCCTTCTTCGAAACATGGACTGATCCCGCATGCCAGCACTCTGCCCCGGCGGCCTCGCTAGGCGCCTTTACCGCACTGCCGAGCCGACAACGAGGAGCGGGTTTCGAAAGTTCTTGCGGGACCCGCAAAACCGTTCGTCCTGCGTCCAGAGATGCAGGGTCATCGTCAATAAGCTCCGCCGACGAAACGATGAGCTGATGTCCACTCCCTCCGTCACTAGCTGTCCTCGCTCCAGCTACAGGATCCTCAGTAGTGGAGCGAGGGAAATGCGGCCACGCATCTTACGAGAGGGCCTGTGACGACACAGCTCATTGACCTGACCAGGCCGCCGTGCGGATCTAGATCTAAGCCTGCCCAATCCGTCTTGTGGCGTCCCTCGGTCGGGGGCGGAATGAGCACAGCCAAAAAAGTGTTGCTAAATTTTTGGACATTTGTCGCTCTGGACGCCCGAAGCCAAGATCCGTTTGGAGTACTGGAGTTACCAAATGAGATGGCCAAGGCGCGCGGCGAACAGGCGAGATGCTCGGTCGTCTTTCGTGACAGAGGATCTGGGGGCTGAGGCTTAGTGGCTGGCCGGCGCCTGGAACGGAACCGACCGCCTGGGGGGCGGGCAGGGCGCGCTCTTTTTTGGTCTTGGGAGTTAGAGGCGTTTTCCGACCCGGGAAGTACCATCAGAAATATTCCCGAAGCGAACCGGGTTAGGCTGTGCTCGGGAGGGGATGGGGAGGGGGGGATTGGCGCGTGGTTTACGAGTAATGTGAAGCTCCATAGCATCCATCCTGATTTACCGTCGTGGTCTGGTGCAGCATGTACAGTATGAGCGGCGCAGGCAGGAATCGGACGGCATCGTTGGCTTGGTTGTGGGAGGGAGGAGTACGTACCTGGTGACATACCAAACGGTCCGTCCTGTCTTGAGTCTTATTACCCGTTTTATGTTCGGGCGGGCTGCAGGAGCCTGGCGCCGAAAAGAAAGAACGATTGCCATTCCCTGCGGCCCCAGCATCTGCAGCTAAGCAGAAGGCGTCATGGCGTACCGCGGGACAATCCCCGTTTCTGGGAGGGCGTGAGGGGAGGGGTGGCGGGAACAGCAGTGGGTCAAGGTCCCGGTACCGCCATGTTCAGATGGAAGGGGTCCCGACGCGTACTCGGTACATCCGGCCCATGAAGCTTTAGCCAACCCTGCATGATGCACGAGTCGACCGTCGTGGGCCTGTCAGGGCCCTGTCATCACCAGCCGCCCACACCTGCCAGCCTCGGAAACCAGTCTGGTACAGCAGATTTGTTCCCATCCTGCCTGCATCCCCCATCCCCACCGTCCTGGGGACCCGATGCACGAACCCTAACCCAATCTCGCAGTCGGCACTGGGAAGCTGGGCAGCGCCCTGCACAGGCAAGGAAGGGCACGGGCGCGGGCTGGGGGTTGGAGCAGGAGGAGCCCAGGTGCTTTTGCGGCTGCAGCAGGAAGCATGAGGGTGTTGGAATCTGCGCTGCCTCATCGCCCATCAAACCCATCATTGGGTTGCAAGAGCCATCAGGCAGACTTGGGATGAAACAAACATCTGGCCCTTTCTTACCGCCTAACCCCCGCTTGCGAGTCGACACTGCACATCGGATGGAAAGGAATCTTCCACACGGGTCACACTGACCTGTTCCCCATGCAGGATGCGGCATTGGACCATCGCGCCCTCACCACCGCAGTACTTTATGTAGTGGAATGAAGGGCTGGAAGGGAGAAGCAGGCCAACAGCCCGGACTGCAGCCTCCCTCACCATCACCACCCACCGTGATCCCCACCCTCTTCCGTAGAAGGGCTAAATATCATCGCACGTCACAATTCAGAATTCCAGCATACTTCAGCAACGCAGCACGTGATGCACCCGGCATGACTCCTAGAGCCAACTCTGCAAGACACAACGTCTTCGCTTAGAGTGGTACTGAACCGAGGTAAGCCACGCATGATGCTATCACCAATATCATTGGAGGCATGCGCTAGACAACACCATCTGAGTTACTCGAGCTCTTCTGGCTGGCGGCGGGCTAACGCCCCTCTGCTGTAGATTTGGTGCCATGCGGTTCGTTCCTAGGTTGGAAGGGAACGGCGTCATGAAGGATTCCTGCAACAGAGGACCCGGTAGACTTAGCTACCGTCTCAAAGAGATCGTCCTAGGCAGATACTAAGCCACTAATAAGGGGAGGGGGAAATCTACGCATCCGACACATCTGTTGCTTTTGGCAGGTTGTCACACCTCCTGGGCCCCCTTCAAATCAATTGACGCACGGCGGACAGAGCATGGCATAGTCCACCTACCTGCCTAGCAGTAAGCACAGCACTGTAGGTATTACACACTAGATAGTCTAATCATTAATCATTCCTAGTGTAGCTATGCCTGTGCGGAGAAGCCGCTGGCCGCACGTCCCGTCCCCTTTTGTGGCAGGTCCCAAGAAACCCGAGCAGGGCCGTGCGTCAGTGACACCTTCCCTGAACCATTGGGCCAGTCGAGTGGACAGGGGGGCCACCCCCCTCCTCCTACCCCCATGCAGGCGGCCATGATCCCAAAAAAACCAAAAGACAGAGGCTTGTCTTGGGTGACCCGCTTTTGTGCAAAGGTGGGGTGGGAGGGGTGGCTTTGGTGCAGGTGGGCGGGTCTGGGCCTGGGTGCACAGGCGGTGGTGAGGCATGCAGCCTTGTACCTCCGTACCCCTTCACCCCGTAAAGCCCCTTGCCCTTGTACCTCCACACCCTCTGGGGCCAATGTGAGGTAGCGTGGACTCCTCGCAGATGGCCCGAAGCTGGAGCCTTGTACCGAGACCAGGCGGCCCTGCAGGACGTCGTCACCCTGCCACCTGCCGGGCCTGCTGCAGCCAACCCCTGACCCGAACACTGCGCTGGGGGTGAGGTGTGTGGGACTGGGCTGGCGGGCGGGATGGGTACGTACCCATGCAGTACTGGAGTGTTCGGTTCGTGTGGCCTGGTCTGGTCAGGATTCCTTCATTTGTTTCCACGGCTAGCAGCTAGCCAGACGCCCCGCCGTACCCAAATCCGTGGGTAAGGGGAGTTTGCCAGAGCTGCGTTCTCATCTGCTCCCATCTCCCCGTTGGTTTTTCTCCTCCCGCCCACCGATCCAGGGAGCCGCTTCGACCTTCCACTCTTCCCTTCTTTCCTCGCAGTGTCGCCAGCCCGCCGCACACAATCCGCATCTGCCCTCATCGACCACTGCTGTTCAATTGTGTTCCTCCACACCAGCTCGCACTCACCTTCACACTTCAATGAGGCAAGCTGTTGACAGTTGCAGCGGCTGCTTGATTCCGTAATCATCTCTCGGCCTCACCACACATAGTCTATTCCCAAAAAATCCCGTCGGTATCGCTTCCTTCCCCCCTTCCTCCAGCCAACCTCCATCCACCCTGATGGCTGCCCCGGCACACCACCAGTCGCCCTCGATGCCTCTGCATCATGCGGTAGGTGCTCCACCTCCGCCTCCGCCTCAGGGCGCATGGGCACCGTCGCGACAGATCCTTGCCATGAACGAGGCTGTCTGGATGCAAATAGGTATGTCCGGCTTGTGCACATCCCATGTTTGATGGAACAACTCCCACGCAGTGATTCTTGGTTGCGTCGGCGCATCTGCTCGTTCCTGGGTGCGCCGGCGACGCTCATTGTGACCCTCGCCATTGTGCCGGCTGTCTGCAGCTAGCTGATACCCCTTCTAGGCAGCTTATCCGAGATCTTGGGCAACGTCGAGGACGCATTGTTCGCCTATGAGCAAGCAATTCGCGCAAGCCCCGGCTCTACTCAAGCTATGAACTCGATCAGCGCCATTCTGAGGACCCGCGAGGACTTCCCAAAGGCCATAGAATATCTCAACCAGATCCTGAAGCTCGACGCAGCCAACGGGGAGGCATGGGGCAGCCTTGGTTAGTAAAACCTGTCAATGCTCTGCCAACATCTCGGCGCAACCGTGCGGGTGATTGACACTTCGTGCGCAGGACATTGCTACCTCATGATGGATGATCTGCAACAAGCTTATGCTGCTTACCAAAATGCTCTGATTAACCTCCGCAACCCGAAGGTCGGTAAACACCATACTGGCGGCTTTATCGACAACCCATTGACTCCAGTCTCGCAGGAACCCAAGCTTTGGTACGGAATCGGCATCTTGTACGACCGCTATGGATCCCTGGATCACGCCGAGGAAGCCTTCTCCCAAGTTATGCAGATGGAGCCCGGCTTTGAGAAGGCCAACGAGATCTACTTCCGACTTGGCATAATATACAAGCAGCAGCAGAAATACGGCCAGAGTCTTGAGGTGTGTAGAATATCCGGCAACGTCTCGACGTCGTGGATCCGCTGACACGCTTCTAGTGCTTCAAGTACATCGTCAATTCGCCCCCGCCGCCATTGACTGAAGAGGACATCTGGTTCCAGATCGGACATGTCCACGAGCAGCAGAAAGATTTCGACAGTGCCAAAAACGCATATCAGCGTGTTCTGGACCGAGATCCAAACCATGCCAAGGTTCTTCAGCAGTTGGGCTGGCTGCATCACCAACAGAGCAACAGTTTTGCCAGCCAGGAGAAGGCGATTGAGTTTCTGGAGAAGTCTGTTGCAGCCGGTATGCCACCTATTGCTGCAGCTTTGACTTGTCGTCGCACCGTGCTAACATTGTGGACAGACAACAGCGACGCGCAAAGCTGGTACCTCCTTGGCCGGTGCTACATGTCGCAGCAAAAGTATCCCAAGGCTTATGAAGCATATCAGCAGGCTGTCTACAGAGACGGCCGCAACCCCACCTTCTGGTGCTCTATTGGAGTACTGTACTATCAGATCAACCAGTACAGGGATGCCTTAGATGCCTACAGCAGAGCTATTCGGCTCAACCCTTTTATCTCTGAGGTCTGGTATGACCTCGGCACTCTGGTAAGTCACAACAAGCTCTACCCTCTGCATCTACAGACTATTGACATCTTACCTAGTATGAGAGCTGCAACAACCAGATCAATGATGCTCTGGATGCCTATCAGAGAGCGGCCGAGCTGGATCCATCCAATCCTCACATCAAAGCCAGGCTGCAGCTCCTTCGCAATGGCCAGACCAACGGCGCTGGTGCTGCCCCCATGCCTACTGATGTCCACCCTCAGGCATATCAGCATCAAGGAGCCATTGGACCCCCAGGCCCACAGTGGTCAAACTCCGGACCTGGCCCTCAGCAAACCCAACCCCCGCCCGGGCCTCCTCCGGGACCAGCGGGCAACTGGGCGCGGCTTTCGGAAGTGAACCCTCCTCCGCAACCGCCAAATCCTTATGAGCAGCGCGGTGAGCCTCTAAGGGGACCAGCCCCACCATCTTTTCCTCGTCAGCCTAGCCCTCGTCAAGAGCAGCAAATGAGACAGTACCAGGATCCCACTCGGCAAGGCGGTCCAGCAGGCCCCGGGGTCCCGATGATGAGAGCGCGAACACCGCCTCCTCTGCATTACCCGCCGCCGCCGCCGCCGCCTCAGCAGCAGCCCCTGCCACCAACTTCGCAACCACCACCTCGCGTTGCTAATCCTAACTACAGCGGCCCATCCCCAGCCTCTGCTACGGCTGGGCCTCCTCCGCCCACCAATGGGGTGAACGGACCGCCACCGGGACCAACCCCCCTCATGGCGTACCGGAACAACAGCCCCAGACCCGAGTTGCGCCCCATGCACGATAACCGCATGCCATCCCCAAAGTCGGCTTATCCGCAGCATCAACCGCCATATCCTCAGCAGGATCCCGCCGGGCCGAGTAACATGGAGTCAGGTGCTCCACCTCCTCAATCTGCTGCGGCCGCTGCTGCTGAGGCAGCGCTTCATCGTAACGAGCATGACAACCGGCCTCCTTCCGTCGGTCCCAAGCGGCTCCGCGAGTGGGAGGACGAGACGTCCTCAAAGAAGCCACGCCCTTCAACGCCGGCTCGAGCCGAGTCTTATCGCCGTGAGTCCTCGGAGCACCGACGCGTTGAAGAGCCGCGTCCCCATGCCTATCACCCTTCGGAGGCCGCACATCACCCACCTACTCACAACATGCCGGGCCAGCTGCCTCCCATGCAGGGACCACCGCCGCCCCCTCCTCAAAGTCATGAGCCGGAACGGGCAGCTAGGAAGATGGAGATTGACGAGGAGTACGACGATGATGGGGAGGATGATAAGAAGAATGTCCACCCTGCGTCCGGCCCAGGCTCTGCTGCGGGTGATCTGAAGAATAATACGTCGCCCACGGGCTTGATGCAAAATGGTGGGCCGAAGACGGAGTAGAGAGATGCTCGGTCTGTGTTGTTTGTGTTGGTAGCCAACATAATCCTCTGTGGTTGGTAGCAGCGGTCTGCAATTGACGCTGTTACTTGGTGTGGTTTATCCTCTTGTCAAGTGGTTATGTTTGAAATGATGTTGCTGGCGCTTCTTGTGGGTTATTGTCATTGTCTTTCCTTCATTGGTATCTGCGTCTTTTTGAGGTTTTTGGATCGCGCTATACCTGTCCCGGCTTGCTCACGCAACAGCCCAAAAATTCATCCTGTTGGCAACAGTAAATCCATCGCTTTGGTTTTTAATGCGAAGAGAGGGAGAAGAAACGCAAACAGAAATAAACAAACCCGAAATACCAATGATATCCCCACACTTGTCGCATGCTTTGAGTCCAATTCGAGTACTGTGGGAGATTCGGATTCTGAGTCAGATGAGAAAGGCACAATTCTGCTTAAGCTGAGCGAAGCCATTCGACGTGGCTGCATTCTTCTCAGGCGGCTTCTTGCGATAGCCAAAATGTTGATATGTGTCATGACCGCCGGCTCACCCCCCTCCGCGCCCTTCTTCTCTAGCAACACTCACCGTTATCAATGTTAGAAAAAGCGGGATGGGATGGTCTCAGACCACGAACATGAACATTGCACAAATTTAGCAGCATTAGACGCGTTTGGCTACCGCGCTATAACTCCTCTCGTAGAAATGAAGCGATGCTAGGTTTTGAGAGAACTTCAAGCACAAAAGTCCGGTGTGAAGCTAGCCGTGATGCTGCCCGGTCTGCCTGTCCGTCGTGCCCACCCCGTTAACACCGTTATTGAGAGAGACCCTGCAGTGAGTATTTGCTACTGTACACATACGAAACGTCGCAGCCGCTCGGAACGCCGCGTGAGTTCCAAACGCAGACCACCATGTCCGCCTCGAAAGCTAAGTACTTCCGCCGTCCTCAAGATCCGGTGTCTTATACACTTAAATTCATTTCGGCGCACCTAGTCGCTCTACATATTTCCGCCCAATCCCGCCTAACCTCCAAAACATGGCATACGCGAGTGTTAATGTCGAGTCGGGTAGCCCACCCAGTCACCAGGCCGGCGGAGCCCCCGTTGACCCACTGTGAATTATGTCTCGCTCTTGTCCCCATCATCGTGGTCAGGTGTGTAGGTCGTCTCCCCCAGCAAGCCGTCGCTCGGGCGTGAGGTCATGGCAGTTTGGTTGTTGGACACCGGCTGCTGCACCACTGTGGGACCAGTCGTGGGCGGAGGGTCCGCAGTGACCGCAGGTGGAGGGGGCGCAGGCGAGACGGACCGCCCAGCTGCACCAGCAGTGGCATTGCCAGCTCCTCCCCTAGTTGCTGCGTGAAGTTTTTGGTCCAGCGCCCTGAGCGCCAGGGCCCTCCGCCTCTCTGCCTCCGCCCTCGCGCTGCCTGGTGCCGCATTGCGGTGGCTGTAGGGGTGGTACCCACCAGAGCCGCCGGCGGCAGCCGAGACCTCGGCCTGCGAGAACGGCGTGCACAAGCGCAGCGCCACGAGGACGTTGAAGATCTGGTCGCTAAGGGCGGCCACCAGGGGCTTCGCGGGGGCGGGGAAGAACTCGGCGAAGGCAAACGTCTCGGAGGCGTCGCCGCGCAGCGAGTAAGGGGTCTGCGAGTCGAGGTCGGGGAAGACGGTCTTGTAGAAGCGCAGATATGTCCAGCTCGTGATGAGGCCGAAGACGGCGAGGAAGAAGGACGCGACGGTGAGCAGTGGCGTCAGGCTGAGGGCGAGAACCAGGCCGAGGTAGACGAGGGGGAAGCGGGGCACGCGCAGGGATAGGATGCCCCTGAAGAGGGTGACGGTGTGGGCGGGGACGAGCTGGCTGAAGGCGACCAGGAAGCTGATCTGAAGAGGGATGGTGCCGGCGATGGTGGTCAGCCTGGAACAGGAGCAGACGCGGTCAGTTACTGAGAATAGGCAGGGGGTAGGTGGGTTTCTTGGGTGGTGACATACGTCCAGCTCTCGTTACGAGTGACGGTGAAAAAGATGACCATCACGCCAAAGCACGAGGTGTTGGGTATCAGGGCGGTGATGAGGAGGAACTTGGCGAACTCCTTAGACGACCAAGCCCTCTCGAGGTAGCGGCCTCCATGGTAGAGGGTGACGGCGGCAATGGCCAAGGTGAAGACATTGCTCTCAACCAGGGTCGTTGTCAGGAAGGTCCACGGATATATCAGAGAGAGCTGTGGGATGAGGTTGAGGTAAGGGATGACGATCTCTGAGTTGGCAGTCCATTGCTTGTAGCGGATGGCGGCGCTGAGGATGCTCTGCAGACCGAGGGTGATGAGCAGGATGCGGGTGACGGGTGGGATGTTTATTCTGGGAGGCATCGCGGCGGTGCTGGCTGGCAGGGCTGGCGCGGGTGCAGGATGCAGGTGGGCGCGCCTTGTGGGCTTGAGCAGCTCCGGGTGAAGCTCGTTAGGCCCAAGGGTAGTCAATCACGATGCCGGCTCTCAGGAGTGTCTGGGGCCACTTGAAGCAGGTTGCAAAACGCCAGAGCGGACCCTGCCGACGCACGGTCCTCTAGATGATCCGTGTCACAGGGAGTGGACCCTGATTCCAGCCTTATCATTATCGCACCGTCGCTTGGGAATCGCAAAGCCAAGCAGTCACGCAGGATGCCACAGTGAAGGAGGGAGAATCTTACCCTGGTACCAGGAAGTTACATTAGAATCGCACACAGTGAGAGTCCTTCTCAAGCCAGCAGTGGGCAAGAAAGCCATCGGGGGCTTGGGTTGTGACCCTACACGGTGAACATTCAAGTGGCTGAAGCCGCGTCAACGAGTGCCTGTGTCGGTAGTCGTGATGCCACATTCGCACCACACTGCCAGCTCTTAGTGGCATACGGGTAGCTTGGCTTGGGTGCCTAGGTATGCCAGATTCAAGGGCATGATACGCGTACACAATCAGGATGGTCGTGGTGTGTAGAGACAGCTGATGCCTACGGTACCGTCCGCGGAGACAGTGGGTGCTCATGGAATGCCCCGAACAAGGTTTGTAGCGAACTTGTTCGCCCAAATAGCCTCCCCTGCCTGTCCTCATGACGACGACGGTGACTTCTCTCGCACCTGATGACGCCCTCTCTCGATACCGAGGCCTCGAGCCTCTAGCCAGCCGCGGCGCTGTACCGATCAATGTTGCACCGAGAACGACGGGTGTCTCTGGCCTTGGGTTGGACAAGCCACACTGCAGGACAGATGGCAGGTACAGTGCAGTACGTACTCCGTACATGAAGAGCAGCATCCCCTTGAAACATGCCTGTCGGGCATTTCCCCAGGACGAACGTGTGCCAATGAGACGAGGCCAATGAGAGTGTGCCGGCGCAGATCCAAGTTCCCGACCCATCCCATTGACGCTCGCGCACCCTTGCAGGTGTGCCCACCAAAGCTGCCGCTGACCGTAATCTGCGCCGGCGGGCTCCAAGCTTCTTCTAAGAAACGTGCTGTCCTAGATCGAACATAGTGTGCTATAGTTTGGTGTAGGTTCCCGGAAGTCACCACCGAACCTTTTTTTTTTTTGATCCAGACTCTAGTGTAATAAGAATCAGGTCACCCAATGTTGACCTGAATGCTCACGGGAGCCGGGGAGCGCGTGCCAATAGGAGGATACGGCCTTGCTTTGTCGTCCACGCCATCCTTTGGCATGTCCTTGCGGATACGGCACCCTTGTCTGGAGATCACCCTACAAGCTATGCTCTCCCACGCGCCCCCTCTCTCCGCCACAGAGGCCCAGGGGGCAACTAGATCATCTCCCAGCTGTCGTGTGCCTCTTACTCTTGCCCTTCCCCCTCCTCAAATGCATTCAAGGTCAGGGCGTGAGCAAAGAGACGACAGCGGGAAGTGCTAGAAGCCGAAGTGGTGCTCGGCGTGTGGCGTGTGGCTGGCACGAAAGGCGTCTTTGCAACGAGTCCACCCCGAGTAACCCCCAACTCTCCCAGATACGTAGATGGCTTGCTGGGGACTCACACATACCCGAAATAGTTAGCCGGGCAAGCGTGCTGTAATAAAGTGACGGAGCCCTGTGGCACGATCGCGGAAGCGAATCATCTGGAGCCTTTTTGGGCTGCCGAGCAGCGCCCCCTGGTCAACGTGCCCCACACCCCTTTTGGGGCCCGCCCCACAGAAAAAGGACGAAGCCCACATGAGGAGGGCTCAAACAGTTTCTGAGATGGGCCGGGGCCGCATTGCCTGGCTGCGGCGAGGTAGAGGCCGAGAGGGAGGCGATTGATTGACCTTCACACCGCACGCACACACGTAGGATGTGATGGTCTACATACGATGCACAGCATGTAGCGTACCTCGAATGGCGGTGCCGGCGCCATGACACGGCGCCCGCAGGGGCTGTTTATAATGTACACAATGCCTCGATTGAGCAGTCATTGTTGCTATTCTCGTGATTCTGGATCTGAATCTGTGCCCGTTCCTTGCCCTGCCCAGCCCTGCTCTGTCCTGAGCTGAGCTGAGCTGCGGGACTGATGACACCGAGTCTTTGAAGCCGAGATCCTTTTTGAGTTTTCGGGGGGTTGTCACCAACAGCGTTCATCCCCGCATTGACAGCACAACGGGCTTGCATTGTCAATGTCTGAACTGCCAACAAAGTGGATGGGGCAGAAGGGGGGACGGCTTTGCAACCAAACAGGACTGGGGGATCTGTTCTGGCCCTCCGATCCGGCTCTCCTGCACATCATCTGTCGCAACGCACAGGTTGTCTCCATGCGTACCGCGGGACCAACGGTCGGCAGGAGACGCTGCTGATCTGGAATGCAAGATTGCGAGAGCTCGCCCCCGAGTCCCCGGAGCCATCTCCGGTCATTCAGGAAACCAGCCTCTGCGGATGGCGGCAAGAGGAATCGACTTGTCATGTCACCAGCCAGAGCACAGCAGACTAGCTCGGCGATCGTTTGCTCAAGGCTAAAACAGCCAACTCAGACTCAGACTCAGTCGCAGACGCGGCCGGCCGACACTCAACCCAACCCAACTTGAAGCCAACAAGGTCTTCTCATCCCACCCGAGCCGACTGCCCAGGCCCAGGCCCCAGGCCCAGGGTCTGCCCAGGGGCGTCCTGGGCAGGAAGCAGCAGACTCATGCTCCATGTTCCGTGATCTGATCCGTGCATACCCGCCGTTCCTCCTCCCTGGGCCGGCCGGCCTGCCATTGGAGCCCAGCCACTCATTCCACTGAAACCTAAACACACGCACACATTGCAGGCGGTGGCGACCAGCGGAATATCTGTAGATAGATGTCCCCATCCCAAAGTTTGGCCAGAGGGGCGAGATGAATATGCATACTTCCGATTGTCTGACTGCCGAGGGAGCCTCATGAGTCCAGGTTCAAGTCCGGACCTGGGCACTGTACGGCACCGGTTCGCAGCCCCTGCTGCTGTCCAGGTAGCCAGCATCCTACCGCAAGTCGGGAATCGAGTGCGGATGCGATCGAGTGTTTGCATGGGAGAACATTGGGCAAAGATGCTGCGCGGATACCGCCATGCAGCAGTGCAGAGATGCATCAGAGTGCATGCATGCATTCCCACAGTGTGTGTCAGTGCCGCAGGACCATGACCATGACCAACCGCGACCATGGCAGACCACCTAGCCGGGCGGGCCAGCCTGACCAACTACTTAGGTACACTAGATAGTAGCAGCTTCGGAAATTTACAGTGGGAGAGAGGGCATCACAACGCATAGGCTGCAACTTGACCAGCACACCCTTCCCAGCGGGAAGAACCAAGTGCAGGATAACCCCACAGCATAGCCAATTGAGGAATGAATTGCTGCATCGGATCGGATCTCGTAGGAAGGATACTCTTCCCACTCCTATGAGCAGGTTGGTAACGAGCACCTGGCGGAGCTTTGGAATCCATGCGATGAGAACTGCGTCCTACCCCAGGCAGAAGTGCTTCTCCAGCACAAGCACGCGAAGCACAGCAAGCGGGTGTTCGGGCGGGGGGGGGGGTTAAAATGAACGGGAGAGTGTGTGGCAGACCCCTGCCACCCGAGCATCGAGCATCCAGCATCCAGCCCAAGCCGTCGAGTGTTTGGTAAGATCTGCCAGCGGCAACCCACTCTTGCTGCGCAAATCCTTGAATGCGGACGAATCCTAGATTAGCTTAATGGGCCATGTACCCCCGTACCCCCGTACCCCCGTACCTGCCTGCCAACCAGCCCATCATCCATGCCCATGCATCTGGTGTAGCCAGCCAGCCAGAAGCCGCCTGCTGCTGCACTCTGGCAACAGCCCTCTCCTGTTCCTCTTGCCCTGTCTGCCCTGCCCGGCCCTGCCCTGCCTGTCCACTCCACTCCACTGGACTGGACTGGGGCTAGCGAGTTTTGGAGTTGGGGACTGGAGTCCCTTCCAAAATCGACCATGTCGACGTAGATTCGTTCTTTCTTCACCCAACTCGACCGGTGCGTCTCTCGACAAAGCCTCAACTCGCAACCTTGCCGCCCTCAGCAGGCCCTCAGCACCTCTTGGACACGCTCAGACATCGCTCGTCAGCCTCAGATCCATCCCTTGATCCCGACAGCTCTCCCTTCCAGCCATTGCTACACCGCCAGCCGCCCGCGATGAAGGAGTTACTCGACTCGGACAGAGTCAACTATCTCATTTGGAGGTTCGTTTTCCTCCGCAACGCTCCACGCCCAGTTCCACGCCTTGCGCCCACAGCCCAGCCAAGCATGGCATAACCGCCCTCGCCCGTCCGCCCGCTCACTCATGCTCACGCTCACCCACCCACTCACTCCCTCATCCACTCACTCTCACAATGTGTTCTGACCTCACTCACTCTTGACCTGGTGTCCTTGCTAACCTTGCCCGCCGCACCCGGGATACAGATACTTGCTCGAAGGCAGTATGTGCACCACCTGGCTCGCCGAGCCCATCCTTCACCTCACATTGCTCTCTCCCTCCCCCCCCCCCTCACCGTTCGTACCCCCGTGGCCAGCTAACCAGGGCATCCGCGTGGCACTGCAGACTTTCGAGAAACCGCCGCCAAGTTCCAGAAGGAGTGGCGCGTTGAGGCTCCTCACCGGCACTTTGACTTCGCGCCTCATGTCAAGAACTACGCCCTCGTCTCCGTCCTTAACAAGGGCCTAATCTACCACGGCCTCGAGCGGGACTACGCGCAGCAACGGGTACGGCCCAACCTAACTCTGCCCCTGTTTCTGATTCCTGGTTGCATCTCGTCTACTCGTCTCCCCGGAGCTGGCGCTGTGCCGCCTCTCACCATCAAACCAACCTCTGCTTCTGCTTCTGCTTCTGGCCGAGCCGCAGGTCTGTGGCAGCGCACTAACAAATTTACGTGCAGGTACCAGCCGACGCTGCGGCAACGGCCGACAAGCCTCACTTTGGTGTCTTTGGACCTCTTGTCCCCCAGCACCCCATCAATTACGATGAGCTCGAGGACGAGATTGAGGTTGAGGAGCCCCTGCCAGCATCTCACCCGCCGCCAGCTGTTGATGAGGCCGACAAATCGTCACTGAAGCGGCAGGTCGACTCCCAGAGCCAGCTGGCAAATGGGAACGCCCCAAAGCGACCGAGATTGGGCAATGCCAACGGCCTCGAAAATGGGGCGGATGCAGCCACAAGCCCCATGGAAATCGATCAGCACCAATCCGACAACCACGCTTATCCCTCCCCCCTGGAAGGCGAACAAGCCCCGACCCCAGCTCCCCGAACAGAGGGCCCGGATCACGGTACACAGACTGACAAAGTCGATGACCTTGAAGCAAAGACAGTCTACCTGCGTCTCGCCCATGATGATTCTTCCTCACTCGCAGCAACCCCGATCGCCGACGTGTCGCATCCACGCGCTAGCCAAAACCCAATCCTTCTGCATTGCGAGTGGAACCCCAAGGACCCATCCCGCCTGGCGGCTGCCGGGACTGACGCACTAGCCCGCGTTTGGACCGTTTCGCGTGCCACCGGTCCGGACCAGGTGGCTGATCACGTGGATCCCGACTGGCCCTCCATCAACCTCGTAACCGATGATTTCCCACCCCATTCTAAAGTCACCGTCATGGCCTGGGGCTCTGATGGTAAGGAGATTGCTGTCGCCACGGACGACGGCCACAAAGCTCGCATCGACCTATGGAACCTAGACGGCAGACAGATGCACACATATACCGGCCTTGAGGCGCCCATCGTCAAGCTGCGGTGCAATCCTGTCAGCCGCAAAGTCTTGAGCATCACGCCCATTTCAAATTCCTCAGGAGACACAACAGGGTGGATGGTCACAGTCTTCCCGTCGCCGAAGTCTAGTCCCGTCGAATATGAGCACACCTTCCCACCGGACCAAGACGTCGATGCACAGCAGCCAGATGCCGTGTGGGTCGATGAGCATGAGTTCTTGCTGAGCATGGGCAACAAAGTGCTCAGCATGCGATGTGCGGATGACTCAATTACGCAGTCCAAAGAACTCTCAACGAGGACAGACGATCCATTGACGCAGATCCAGTACGACGGCACCGGACACTTTGCGGCCGCGACGCTGAAGGGCGACATCGATGTAAGTTTGTAGCTCATTCTCCCTTGCGTCTTTCTCGTATACGTTTTTTTCGCCTCTTGCTTACTCTGCACAGATTTGGGATCCCAGCGGCGCACGCCGAACCATCCACGGCGCCCACGATGGTCAGATCACTTTCTTGCAGTGGCAACCTCTCCAGGGCCGGGCACCTGACAGCGAGTTACTACTAGCGACCGGAGGTGAAGATGGAACAATCGCTATTTGGGACGCCCGCTCGCCCGACAGCAGGCCCAGGCTACAACGTACGATAGACGACAATCCTGTCGTTGGTCTGTCTTTCACGCCTGACGGTGCCTTCTTCGCCGGCGCCACAAGAGACCGAATCTTGATCTTCAAGGTTGGCGAATATGCTTTCCCTCGGGCGGCTTGGAAAAGGACCCTGCCGCCTGGTGGAATGAGCCCCAAGATAAATGGCCTAAACGGCGAACCAGACACAGAGGATCAACACTGCTTGAGCTGGGACGCAAACGGTCAGAGACTCGCATTTGGTGTGAACGGATTGGTATGTCCCCCTGCCATGCTCAATTGGACTCAACTTGCTAACCTGGTAAGCTCGCTGTGGTCAATTTTCGATGATGGCTCTGATACCCAATCTCCGGTCCTGATCAAACGCCGCACCACAAAAAGTACGTCGGACTGGGGTCATTCCAAGCCGCGTTCACCACAGCAAAGACGCGCATGCTTGTTCAAGCCAGACAGAATCGAGTTAGTTCACGGGACGTCACAGTCGATCCGCTCGTCACGAGACCTTGCTTCGCAGTCGGCATTCACGCCGTGAAGCAGCGTGAGACGATGCTGAGTACCATAATGAGAGCGGACATTTCAATGCGTCGCCACGCCACTGAAGTATGAATAGCCAGCTTTACTGGCACAAGATCTTGGGTACAGGTAGGAGGGCACGCGGGATTGATACGACAAACATGGATAAACGACATCACTCATCGATAAAGTGGGGCCTGTTCCACCCGCTCATTGTAGTTATATGTGGGATTGGCGCGTGGAGGTGGGGATGAACCAGCTTGGCAACCGGCGTTGGGGAGTTATCTTGCAAGAGTCTCGGAACCGAGAACGAAAAGGCATCTGCTGGATAGTGCAGTACAGGTCGCGATCTGTCAGGGAGGAATACCCACGTGCTGGGCCGGAAATATTCTGATATCATATAACAAACCCATACAATACAGAATAGAGGCACCTCAACCATCGCAACTCTGATGTCTCGTGTGGCCCATGTATCCTGTTAAATCCCGTCATCGTGACTCATCACTGCTGCACGAGTAGAATACCCCCCAAAGCCGCACCGAGTCTTTCTAGTTTGACAAAGTGCTCCTATACCGATTACTGCAAATGCCATTCCGAAGACTCGGACAGTCCTTGGTTTGTATTCTACCAGATTGGACTGAGGTCAGTCGGATGTTGTGTCCCCTCTCGAAGCCGTCTCCGTGTGAAGACCAGCTTCTGCGTATATGTTATGGCATGCCCGGTGCTTTGTTCGGAGGTGTGATGATCAATCGAGCTGTTCAGGGCGTCATGCTTTGAGGGTTCTAGTACATTCCCCGGCGAGCATGGATGTCAACAAAACACCCTGCATGGTATGATTCTGGACGATGCCGAGTGACTGACAGTCAGCGTGGAAATTCCATGTGGACGTATGTCAATAGATGAGCACAAGTCCGAACACAGTGACAGATAAGCACCTTACAAGAAGGCTCTGAGGAGGTTCTGTAAGCATCCTCTTGAGCGTGACAGTGGGATGAAGTGTATTTTCTGGCCCGCATGGCCGTTCTAGGTGTATGTGGGGAGGAAGGGTGGTCGCCATGTGCAAGGCTTGTGATACCAGTGACAGACCGCTTAAGAGCGGCGGTGCTTGGCAAGCAAGAATATAGCCGCCAATTACTGTGCAGGTTCGTCTGTTCTCCTTGTGCCTGTCCCATCAGGGGTAGGACAAGCAGTGGAACAGGCGAGGCACAGACCTGCGTAACTCATCCGGCCAATGAACAAGAAAATAAAGTCTCCCTCGCAGGCACGACCGCCTTCAGCTTTGCGGGCATGCAGGGTGGGTGGCCGGGGGAGCTGGGTACTCCTTGGTCCTGCGTTGCTCTCTCTCAGAGCGCCTAGGAACAGTTGAAAGGTCTATCTATCATGCATACGTCGGTGGGCTGACTGCGTCTGGACGGCGATGGGAAGCGGCCGGAATGGAGATGGCGACTCAGGCGGGAAAAGTATTTCCGAGAACGGGATGTGCGACAGACCCGAGACTGACGACATCCTACGCGGCCGCATGACCACGTCGGAAGCTGTCCGAGACGCAACGGGCTACTTCTTGTCGCGAGCCTCGTGTGTACCGAAACGCCTGGCCGTAGGCCTGTGAGAGGAAAGCATGTGCACGCGGGATGAGGCAACAGGGGACTTGAAATGCTCTCGCTGGCCAAGGTTGTGGCAGGGAAGGGAACATCATCAATTGCCCCAGAGTCTTTATACAAGGCTGGACAGTTCCAAGTTTGTGAGTGTTCAATTACTATGATAAACAAGGCAGTCAACACCGGGGTATACACGGCCTCTTGAGTCCCAAATCCTACTTCAATCGCCATGTGATAGTTGTGAAACGACAAACCCCAGATCCCCTTGCGCCCCTACAAGAGTTTATCCAGCATATCACATACGTGTGCTCGAGCCTCTGATCGGCTCTCGTCTACAATTTATCAGCATGCTCCCCGTGCTCCCCATGACCAGCCACGTTCGACTTCTCGCGGATCTCACCAGCGCGCCTCTCGAGGTCGGCGCCGAGGTTTGCCGTGTACGCGCTCTTGTCGGTGCCGGGGACGATCCAGGGCGCGTTGGTGAAGAGATAGTTCATCTCCTCGAGGGGCAGGTTCTTTGTCTCGGGGAGGGTGAGCCAGAAGAAGACGGCGTTTGTGAAGTTGCAGATGACGAAGAGCAGGTAGTAGCGCCAGCCGACGTCCTTGATGGCGAGGTCGGTAACCTGGGCGATCATGGTGTTGAAGGCGAACGACACCATCGTGGCGATGGAGACACCCTTGGACCGCGTGTGCGTGTCGAAGATCTCGGCCGGGATGATCCAGCTGAGCGGGCCGCACGTTGCCGAGAACGAGATGTTGTACAGCCACGTCACCACGATGAACCCCCAGCCCGCCTCGCCACCCGGGAACTTGGCGATCAGGATCGTGGCGATGGTGAACATGAGGCAATTGAACAGGTTGCCGCAGATGAGCGGCCACCGGCGCCCGACGCGGTCGATGAACAGCACGCAAAATGCCTGCGCCACTAGCGCCAGGATGTTGTTGATGGCCTGGTACTTGAGCGTGTTCTGCCCGCTGATGCCGACCTGCCCGTAGATAGTGACGCTGAAGTACTGGATGGCTGACACACCGGTCATCTGGCACGCACCCTGAAGGGAGCAAGCAATGAGGAGTCGGCGGAAGGAGGACCTGGAGGCAGAGTTAGCCAAAACGTATCTCCCGGCTGCATGAGGTGGCAGAAGGCCACATACCGAGACCTGAACAGCTCCAAGTAGCTCTTGGCCTCGTGGTCGTGGTCGAAGGAGATTGCCTCTTCGATCTGAGAGAACTCGGCCTTGACCCACGGGTCCTCAACATTGCCGTTTGAGTGGAGTCTTGCAAGTGTTTTCAGACCCTGCTCGGAGCGGCCGTGGTCGATGAGCCAACGGGGGCTCTCCGGGAAGAGGAGGATGAGGGTGGCAAGGATGACGGCCGGGAGAATCTGAATACCCAACGGAACTAGACGACGAGGCCATGTCAGTGATGGTCAAACAGGAAGGAACCGCAGAAGTGAGCACATACTCCTGTAAGCTGCCGAGGTGGGGATGCTGAAAGTGCCATAGCTGAGCCATCCGGCGACGAAGGCACCGATGCCCAGCATGAACTGTTGTAGACCCGTCACTCGTCCTCTGATGCTCGGGTGAGCTATTTCACCCTGATACACTGGGATGATCATGACCAGGAAGCCAACTCCCAGACCAGCAATGGCTCTACCGCCCCACAGCCAGTGGATGGTCTGAGCAGCCGTCTGAAAGATACCGCCGATGATGAAGATTACCGCTCCCAGCATGATGGTCCATCGTCTACCCAGATAGTCACCGGCAGGACCGGCGAAGGCAGCGCCGAAGAAGGCACCTCCGGTGAAAAGCGAGACGACGACTCCTCTGTTTTTGGGCCTCGAGTCAGAAAAGGGGACGCAATGATGTGGTGGGTGACAGCATAGATCTGGGGAGCCTCTCTTACGTGTCGACTGAGCTTGGGTTGTTGAAGTCATCCTTGAAAGGCTGACAGGAGATGACTTCTGCGATCACACCGAGATCATAGCCGTACAAGATAGAACCGACAGAGGCGAAGACGCTCACGAGGAACTATGCATAGCAGAGTCAGGCAGGTCTGTCTGTGTGCGCTTGGGCAAACGAGTCGTAGTTCTCCTACCTGATATGTCTTTGGTGCGAGGACCATCTTGACAAGCTGTACCGGTTGATACCACGGCCAGGAAAGGGAGTATAAATGCAGGAGGGGACCCTTTCAGTGCATGAAAGGTTGCAGTGCGCCGGGAAGCAGGAGGAGATCGACTCGCCGTTCCTACCTCGGATGGCACCCGTCAAATATATACAGGTGACACTGCAGTCCAGGCCGGTCTGGTATAGTTTGGGGCGCGAGTAAAGGTCCTCCCCTCCTCCGCCCACACGCTCCTGCGGTATGCAGCACCCGTGGCGACGCCCCTGCTCCCAAGGCTCCCGAAGCCTTCTTTCCCCTGTCCGTCAAATTAGCGACGGGGCCCCAAGGCTCGTCAGAAACAAAAAGTTTGGCCGCTACCCCAAACCCCAGATAAATCCCTGTTGGCACTGATGCGGGGGAGGGTGTGCACGGTCTGGGGCGCCGTGGAGAGGGGAGACGACGGGCCAGCTGGTGGATGGCACGGCTGCACGGATGGGGCGCCTTCGTGGACGGGCGAACAGACTATACCGAATTATCATACGGTACCGGGGCGGTGGGCCTCAAGTGCCTTGGGCCGGGGAGGGAGAAACCTCTTTTCCTCCTATCAAGAGATGGTCCGCTCGCAGGGGCGGCCCTTTAGTGAGGATTCGAAGACAACACGCGCAGAAACTCCCTGACAGTCAACAGCCCGGCAGCCCGGCAGCCCGGAAAGATGGCAATGACTGCATGATCTTTGCCTCGGGGTGTTTTGTTGACTGGCCGACCGAAGCAATCTCGTCCACCCTGAAGCGATCCATCAACCCACGAATGACGCTTTAACCACATGACCGGCTGCCCTGGTTCGAAAAAGCTTCGCTGCCGAACGCTGGGAATGCGGGCGACATGTCCCTGTCTGGGAGTCGGCCGCACGATGTGACCTCCCGCTGCTGATGCGCACCAATCACCAGCAGCGCCGGCTAAGCGACCGGGACAAGGCCGGGCTCGGGCGAAGATGACCCATGCCCCATTGCACGTCGTGGCATGCCGCCCGTTGGCGCCTACAAGCATACCGTGATGCTCGGGGTTTCGAAATTGGGGTAGCAGAGGGGAAAGTCGCGACGGCCGTAGAATTCCCCAAACGAGAATTTCTCCTCGTGGGTCTTGCTTGGTATGCAGAATAATTAGAGATAGATAGGTGGCTCCCAGCAGCGAGAAGAAATCAGAGTGACCTTTGAATCTCTCCTCTCTTGCAGAGTACCGTGAGCCTCAATTGCAGAAATGACGACGTTTACAAAGGTTTCAGACGGCGAGAAGCCCCTCATCGAGGTGGACGCGGACAAGAAGCTCTCCAAGATAGACCCTATGACCTATGGCGGGTTCACCGAGTATGTGTAGTGCCCGTCCGACCGTGCCATTGCGTTCTGAACATCTATATTGGCGTGAAGGCTTCATGTCTGCTCCGTGGCGTGGCGTACAACAAGAGTCGACAACGGAGTGTAGCTGACAACACTCGATCCAGACACATGGGACGCTGTATCTATGGAGGTATGGGCAGCACAACTCTTCCCTATCGACTCCCCCGGGACCAGTGAGGATGGTCTCAAGAAGCGGAGCAGCCTAGGAGAATTCACCCTGTCCTGTAAAGTGGATTCCCAAGACTGTAAGACACTGACAGAAGGTTCTGCAGGAATCTACGACCCCGGAAACCCCCTGTCTGACGAGAAAGGCTTCAGGAAGGATGTAGTCGAAGCACTGAGAGACCTCGATATCCCCGTAGTTCGCTATCCAGGCGGGAACTTTGTGGCGACCTACCACTGGCTCGACGGCGTCGGGCCCAGGGACAAGCGGCCCAAGAGGCCGGAGCTGGCGTGGCTGGGCACGGAGCCCAACACGTTCGGCACCGACGAGTTTATGGAGTGGCTCGACGTGCTCAGCGAGGGCAAGGAGAAGCGCGTTGAGCCGTACATCTGCCTGAACATGGGCACCGGCACGCTGGACGAGGCGCTGGCGTGGGTCGACTACTGCAACGGCACCCGGGACACGTACTATGCCAACCTGCGGCGGCAGAACGGGCACCCGGAGCCGTACGACGTCAAGTACTGGGCGCTGGGCAACGAGATCTGGGGCCCGTGGCAGGTCGAGCAGATGGCCAAGGAGGACTACGCCAAGAAGGCGTTCCAGTGGGCCAAGGCGCTGCGGCTGCTGGACCCCAGCCTCTGCCTGATCCTGTGCGGAGAGACGGGCCACACGTCGTGGGACCATCACGTGCTCAAGGAGTGCGTGTCGGTCGTGGACATGCACTCGATCCACATCTACACGGCGTCGGCAAAGCACCTCCACAACGTGACGGCGCCGCTGTCGGCCGAGCGGGCCATCCAGACGGCGGCGGCGCTCATCGACATTGCGCGCATCGAGAACAACGTGGCGCCCAGCAAGCCTCCGGTCAAGATCTGCTTTGACGAGTGGAACGTGTGGGACCCGGAGCGCGCACCCGGCGAGCAAGGGGCCGAGGAGAAGTACAACCTGTCGGACGCGCTAGCGGTGGCCGTCTGGCTCAACGTGTTCATCCGGCAGAGCAAGTACATTGGCATGGCCAACATCGCGCAGACGGTCAACGTCATCTCGCCGCTGATGACCAGCAAGGATGGCATCGTCAAGCAGACGATATGGTGGCCGCTGCTGCTCTTCAGCCGGTACATGCGCGGCTGGACCGTCGCTGCCCACGTCAAGTGTGGCTCCTACACGGGGGAGACGACGCCGGCGTGGCTGCAGGGCGTGCTGGAGGACGGCGCGCCGTGGCTGGACGTCAGCGCCGTCGCCGACGACAAGGGCTACGTGAACGTCGTCGCGGTCAACATCAACGATAAGCAGGACTTTGAGACGACGCTTAAGGGCGTGTCCGGGAAGGTGGAGGTGCACTCGGTCAACGGCAGCCACCCCAGCGCCGTCAATGTTGCGGGCAAGGAGGAGGTCGTGATCAAGCAGTCCGAGTGGGACGGCAAGGGCAGCTTCGTGTTCCCCAAGCACTCGATTACGCTGCTGCGGTGGAAGTCGGCGTGAACTGAAATCGATGTATCATTTGCGGGGAGTTTCGGCAGCTCAAATAGACCATTGAATAGAGAGCTCGGCTGGAGACTAGCTGGTTGGTTGGTTGATTGATCAATCGAGGACGGGGATCTTGGCTTCAGTTGGTTCGTCCCGACGCCGACTTGTAGAGCGGCTGTGCTGCACAATACCATTGTCCAGGTTCGAGTCTTCGTACACGTCAGTTTGCAGACCAAGGTGATTCCGTCAAACTCGGCAATCGGGATATCAAGATCCCTTGGAATTAGTGAAGCATGGTGTTGAGACATCAGACATTGCTCGCTTCACATGGCCAGGGCAACATTTGAAAGCAACATGTCATAGGCCTGGAGCAGGTTGATGGACTCCGACTTTCCACTCTGTGGCCCGTTTGTCCCGAGGCAGGCGTTGGACTTGCAGCAAACCGGCAGCGTGGTTGATAGATGACTGGCTGGTATCGCAGCGGTGACAGCATGCAGATGCCGTGCCGTTTGAAACTGATGTCAACGAGGAGAAAAGCAAAGACGAGTTGAGTCGTGGCGTGGCGTGGCACGGCACGGCAGCTGCAAGGCCACGCAGCTGGTCAGTCAGTTAGTTACATACAGTAGTTGTCGGTCTAGATATTTGGGGGGGCCTGTCACAGCCGGGGCACTAAAGCGTGTTAGTTGCCTCTTCGGTCCCAACACCACCGGCGTGCAGCACAGTAGTAGACTATTCTACCTACCTACCTGTTTGAAGATTTAATCATCTCACAGCCGCTGCTCACCTGTCTGTCTATCTCACCCCTGACCCCTGGTTTCTGATCTCAGATCTCCCACCTCTCCCACTACTCACTCACAGACAGACAAGACACACCCTTGCAGCCAGCCATCCATCCATCCAAACCCCAGAGCAAACAGGACTCCAGGGCCATGTCATCCTCCCAAAACCCCTTCTCACACGTTTCGCGCAACGCCACAGCACGCCTTTCCTCGGCGTCGTCGTCGCCCCGCGGCGGGCCGTTCCACAACCGCGGCCCCTGGGGCGGCTCCCCGGCAGACATGATGGAACAGCCCTTCACAAGCGAGATGCGCGACCTCCAAGCCCGTGGCAAGGACCCATACGCTGGTGACGCCTCCGACGGCAGCGACCTCAGCCCTGAGCGCATGGGCGGCAGGATCGGTGGCCATCACCACCACCACCACCACCACCACCGAGCTGCTCCGTCGAGGTAGGTGCCCTGGAGGCTCGATTGCTTCCCCCCCCCCCCCGATGTCCCGGACGAGATGAGCCCGTGGGGTGAGTGGACAGCGAGAAAGCCTAAGCGCTGACGACGGCACATTTCACGCACCCAACAGGCAGCCGAAGGAGCCCTTCACAAAGATCGAGAGGCGCGACTGGGCCGAGACGGTGCTCGACAACCCGGAGCTGCTGATGATGTACGCGCAGAGCAGCGGCGCCGTAAGTTCATTTTCGAATCTAATTAATTATCCTTGAATTGCCTGCTTTACACTCTTCACCCACGGCCCCCCTCCCCCTTCCATCCTGTTCCGCAGCAGCGTTACCTGCTTTGCTCACACCGGATGACGTTGGCCCCTACCGCAGACACTTCCCGCCACACGGTTCAGATTCAAGAAGATCATGTGCGGCCTCGAGGAGGAAGACGACGAGGAGGATGACGACGACGACTCGATCCCGGATACCCGGGGGGGCGGCTACCAGCAGCCCCTGCGCTCGTCGTCTGCCCAGCAGCAGCAGCAGCAACAGCGTGGCCGGGGAGAAGGTGGCTCGAGGAATGCAAGGCGGTAGGCAGTGGCGCGGGGTCTTTTTGAATGCTGTACAGTAGCCATGAATTTTACGACCACAATGTGAACCCCATAGCGAATCGGAGGGCACGCCTCATAGGCTTACACGACGTGCCGTCTCTACTAAGATGTGGAACCTCCCCAGTGAGATCCGAGTATGAATTATGCCCTCTACGGGAAGTGTGACGCAGAGTGAACAATATGGATGCATTCGACTATAAAATAGCTATAGTATAAACATATACTGTCTCGTGGTAATCCTGAGGGCCATGCCAGGCCCTCGTCCCATTCCCAACCATGCCCGTTGAACGCCGGTTTCCGTGCAGGCAAAACAAATAGCCCAAGCTTGCCCGCCTGATCTAATGCCGTGCAAGTCTCCCTCTCGTATCAGTCGTAATCAACGACGGCCCTCCCGCCAAAGAGTATCCCGCGTCGACTTGTTTGGCGGTAGAGTGCATCTCTTTCTAAGCGTACCGCGCGTTGCGGTATGACTGATGACCTCCTTGACTATACGCCGGAGGGGGCGGTCCACCCATGTATACGCTTGGGTTCGATCTCGGCCCCCTGCTCATGGCCTGGGGCGGTGGCGGGATATATCCCCATCCTGGCGGGGGTTTGGGCGCCCTCGTGGGCCTTGCCCTCCTCCGACTGCTCCTCCGACATCTTGAGAAGATGCAGGTCACAATTGCCAGGAGGATGAGGCCGCCCACCACAGACACGACAGGGATGAATATTTGTTTGTTGTCGTTAATCCATGACAGAATCTCGCCGCCAGCACTGGCGCCCTTACAGACCCCGTTGTTGCACTTGCCGCCGCCGCCACACGTGGTACCATCAAGGAAGTTCTGATTCAGCTCGTAGCATACGTTGTTGTTGAGACATTGAATCTGGCAGCTCGAGGAGCCACACGCTTCGGTGTTGTTGTTCGTGACCAGGGACCCCATGAGCGACTGGCACTGCTGGTCCCGGGATGTGCACTGGCCCGTGGCACATTGCAGGCCATCTCCGCAGCTTGTCCCGTCAGGTGCGTTATCGTCAGCCGGACATGAAGATGAGGTACCGGAGCAGGTCTCTTCGGGGTCGCAGAGGCCCGTGCTGGCACGGCAGACGGTGCCGTTGCTAGAAAATTGACACTGGTCGGTGCAGCATTCTTCGTTTGTCGGGTCGCAGGCTGAGCCTGTGGTGAATTTACATGTTGTAGGGTTGCAGCACATGTTGTTGCCGCATGACGCTTCTCCGCCACAGTCACAGTCTTCCCCTGACTCCACGATGCCATTGCCGCATTGACTTCCGGTGATGGTTGCAACATCTCTGTTGTTGGTCAAACAAGTACTCTGGACACTCTGGCGGCCGAGAGCCGAGCAGATGTTGCCGATGCTGCATGCTGAGAACTGCGTGATGCCAGTTCCAGTAGATGGGTTCATGAGGAACCTGCCATTCGCATCACAGGAACTCGAGCTGAGCGGACAGCACTGCTGCTTGGTCGACGTGCCGTCTGCACATGTCGTGGAGGTGCAATCGTGCACGGCACCAAAGGTGTGTCCAGATTCATGGGCGAAGACCTGCCACTCGGTGGATCCATCTGTCCGGACGACGACGTTGGCCGCTGCAACTGTCTCGTTGCCCCCGTTGGACGAGGTCGAAGAACCGGCCGTGCAGAGTTGGCCGAGCCAAGCCAGACCAACAGCTGATCCGGTGCCACACGTGCTCATCAACGTCCAGTACGCGTTGCTGTCCACATGCTGGCCGCGCCATTCCGAAAACAAGATCAGACGGTCGGTAATAGTGACTGAATCGGAACAGGCAACGTTCCATGGCGCGTCAGAGCTCGCAGCGGACGGACAAGCCTGGGGGCTGATGGTAAGATTACGTATCCCCAAGGAGATGTCGAAGGTGCTCTCATACAGCTGGGACGCCGTGTTGACCTGGTTGATGATATTTGACCTGATGGCTGTCTCGTTGCCATCGAATTCGGCCGTGTAGGTGCAGTCGGTGGCAATACCGATCAAAGCGACCTTCCTGGCCGTTGGGCACCCCGAAGTCGAACCGATTGTTGAGACCAGGTTGGCGCCAGCACCGTTCCCCCCCGTGGTGCCGTCCATCTGCCTTCCGAACAGCATGTTCGAAGCCATTGAAGACCACGACGACCTTGACTCGAGGCCATTCAGGCCGTCGAGACCGTCGAGGCTACGATAGATCGGATGGTTCTCATCGGCGTTGTAGTCCAGGCGATCGGAGGTGCATGTCTCCTTTTCTGCCAGGGCTCGCTTGAGCTCGTCGGGGCTGTGGGCCGACGGGTCGTCGCCCCTGAGATCCGAGTCCCTCCACAATATCAAATACTCGTCGGACGCCTGTTCAATCTCAGGATCGTCCCTGCGCCGGGTTTTTTGATAGTTGGTGTTGGTCTGGATGTGGTGGTGGTCGCCGTACAGCTGGAAGGCCCCTTCGAACAGGGGCTCGGGCCCGTCTCTGTGGACGTGTATCCTGGCCCAGCCAGCGTTGACCCACTCAGTCTGTCCCGCATACTGCACAAAGGCGTTGCCCTTGAAGACGCGGTGATCCAGGCGGTCGATGGGCTCGGTCTTCTGGATCTTGCCATCGGCGCCCAGGTAGGTGATTGTGGCACCCTCGGCAACGACATCGTGGTTGGGCTCGAGCGATAACCTCACCTTTTGGTGCGAGTCGCCGAGGGAAAAGGTTGCCTGGAAGTGGGAGTGGGCATGGACTCGGTGTGACGGTGCTATGAGTGTGGGAGACCTGAGGCGCGTCACGGTCTGCAGCGGGTTCCGCTGTCTGGATTCGGCTATCGCAGATGGTATTATTAGGAGACTGGCAATCGCAAGTGCGAGCTTGCCAAAGGGCTTCATAATCAGCCCCAAGCCTTCCGCTTCTCAAGACTTGAGCGCCGGATAAATGCTCGTCGACATAGGTATGTGTGATTCCGTAGATGTCAGGGGGCTGGACACAACACAGCCGGTCCTGCGGATACGATTCGTTGACGTGGGTGAATTAAACAGGTGAAGCAGCGCGCCTCTCCTCTCCTGAGTAGGACTGCGTGTTACTTTGCGCTGTGCTGTGTGATCTGGTAAACGAAGGTTGTGGTCGGTCAAATGCAAGTAAAGACAGGAAGCAACCCGCCTGGTGGTCAGGCTTGTCGGAGAGGTTGAGAGCAATTATCGGGTACTGTAAGTGCAGTTGCGCAAGGTGGTGAACTGCGTTGCAGCGTTGCAATGTTGCAGAGCGAGGAAGGAGAAGCAGGAGACTAGGACTTATTAGGTCGGTCCGATGTTGTCGGGATGAGCCAGAGGCAAAACGCTGGGGATCTGGGCAATGGATTAATTGGATGGACCAGCGGGCGAGCAGGCATGGAAGGTGATTATTAGGGTGGGCTGGGCGGACGGGCTGGCTTGGAGGGGGGGCCCTCTCCCTCTCTCTCGTTCCCGAGGCCCCAGTCTCAATTAGTCCCACTGGCGCTCATTTGCCCCGTCTCCATCTGCTCCCTCCAACACAAGTCCCAAGCCGGCCTGCGTCACTAGGCGAGGCAATAGGGAGGCGGTGCATCATCTCAGACGTGCACGTTTGTTGGCCGAGGGATCTTGGCAGCATGGACTAACAATGCACAGTGCATCGGAATGGACACGAGCGGCAATACTCTAATCTACCTAGGTACCTAGTTGGTGCGTAAGAAAACAAACAACCAGGCAAGCGAGTACGTGTATGTGGAAATCTAATGTCCGATAACCTTAGATGTACGTGCATGTGTGTATGTGCTTGTGCACGAAGCATCCCCGTCCATCCATCGCTCTGTTCTGGTGGTCATCAATCAATCAAATGAGCAAACCAACCAATACGTGACTGCCAGTCGCACTCGACAGACCGGGGCCGACGTGGAGATAGACTCGAACCGACAATTCGGCTCGCTACTTGGGGATGTGTGATTCGCATGTCTCGTCTGGCCTGGGCCTGGGGGCCGGCACCTGGACGCTGCAGGCCAGCCAGCCAGATACTTCAGACGAGATGACACGAAACTCTGGGGTCGCCAGTCCTTACCCGTCTGCATAATCTTTATCTCGGCGCTGCTTCCTCTCTCACCTGGGCGCGCCTGTGCTCTAGCGTACCGTATCATACCGTATAACACTTTTCTATCGAGGAAGTGGACAACCAGAAGCAGAAGCAGTCTAGGCCAGGAGGTACTTTGACGTGCACCGCACGCTTGCACTTTAGCCTCAAGGCTTCGGGCCGCCCGAGCGATGCAACAGCCCGAATTGTATCTGGGGAGAGTAATGAAGCAGCAGCGCCAGCAGCTACTACTACACTGTCAGTATCGTATGGGTTTCAACAGCCGTCAGCAATGTAACGCCTCTGGGCACGCTCTTTGCCAGGGCACTCCAGACAAAGGCATTTCCCCCGAAAGAGATGGTTCTGGTCCCCTTCCCAATGGGCAAGCAACCAACAATGCTTTACTGTAGTCGTAAGTAATGTAGCAAGCCCTGGGTATTGTGTCAGGTGTATCGGTAAATATAACAGCAGTCGGCCGAATACACTCCAACCCAATCACTTGTACATTGGTCCAACATTCATCCGGGATGCCCAGGCCGACGATGCTCATCAAGTGCCAAACACCGCCAAAACTACCGCCCAGCATTACGCCAGACATTCGCTCATTCGCCCTCATCCTCATCCTCATCCTCATCCTCCACCATGCCCATTACAGGCCAATGACCGCCCGCGATGCGCTTACAAACCCGAACCACCGGACGAGTCCGCCCTTCCATCCCACCGTCTCGAGCACACTGTGCGTCCTGTTAGGAACAAACCACGCGACCTGCATCCACACAGCCACCAAGGGAGAGCGTCGAAGTTCCTTGGCTTTTTGGCAATCTACCAACAAGAAATCAGCTTGCTTACTCCCTTCTGGCGGGGTTGGGTGGTTGGGGGGGGGGGGGGCGAGACAGCTTCCAAGACCCGAGTGGTGATGGCTGCACGCTGTGGGGCAATCGGAAAGCTTGGGGCGTGAGAAAAGCGACCCGGCCTTGCCGACCTGGTACACTCTCCCAAACCTGGCCTTGCCTCCCAAGCACACTACGGAGGCTGCCCGACTGCTGCCAAGATAGAGATGACGAGTCCTGCGAGGCACGGCATTTGATCTTGACCTTTTTGCCCATCCTTGTGCTCGTAGTATCCTGCTGCGCTCGTACACATCGGGCCGGCCTCCTCTCCCCGTGATAGTGATGATGCCGCCCAGACAACACGGCCGTAAATACGTGCAAACTACGCGAGGCGCACGACCCAAGGCGCCTGTCTTCGACAATCACGTCTCTTAAATCGGGGTAAATGGCTTTGATCATCAATTGTCTGTGTGTGTATGAACGCAAGAAGTAGACCACTCCACTTCTATATCCCTCTTCCCTCAAAAGATATCGTGTTGATATTACAAAGCATCATCATATGTAATTCGTCCAAGCACTGCCGTTCACGCCGGAATTGACTCGCAAGACCCAAAGACCTGTTCAGATCCGCCACAGCAGGAAAGCCTCCCTCGCTTACTTCTTCCGGTCGCTGTGCACTATGGTGATGATCTTCTCCACCACCGACGGGTCTGAGAGGGTCGAGATATCTCCCAGTTGGTCCTCCTCACCCGCAAGGATCTTTCTCAAAATACGCCGCATGATCTTACCCGACCGGGTCTTGGGCAGGTCCGGCACGATGTAGACGGCCTTGGGCGCCGCGAACGGTCCAATGCTCTTGCGCACCTGCAAGATGAACTCCTTGCGGAGGGCATCGCTTGACTCGTTGCCGTCTTTGATGGCCACGAAGGCATTCACGGCCTGGCCGGTCAGCTCATCATTGATACCCACGACGGCGGCCTCGGCAATAGAGTGGTGCTCGATCAGGGCGGCCTCGATCTCGGCAGTTGACAGACGGTGGCCTGAGACGTTGACCACATCATCAACACGGCCGCGGATCCAATAAAAACCCTCATGGTCTCGGCCCGCACCGTCACCAGTGAACTGCAGGTCATTAGCAAATAGTACCGACGAGTGAGCTCGGAGTTGTGCTTACGTAGTAGCCCTTGTAAACATTCAGGTATGTATCCATATAACGCTTATGTGCGCCGTATACCGTACGTGCCATACTAGGCCAAGCCTGCTTGAAGGCCAGCACGCCCTCGACATCATTGCCGTGGATCTCCTCGCCAGATACAGGGTCGATAATAGCAGGCTCAATACCGAAGAACGGTAGGGATGCAGAGCCAGGCTTTGTGGGTGTGACGCCCGCAAGTGGGGTGATAACGTTAGAACCCGTCTCGGTCTGCCAGTAAGTCTACTCAAAAGTCAGTACCCTTACGCGGATAAATAGCATGGTCCTCGGGCTAGCTTACGTCGACAATTTGTGCCTCCTCCTTTCCAACAACCTCAAAGTACCACTTCCATACTTCAGCAGCGATAGGCTCGCCGACAGAGCCAAGCACTCTGAGATGGTGCATCTTGCTGTGCACAAAATGGTCGCCAGCACGCTTGAGCAACCGCAAAGCGGTCGGGGCCACATAGAATTGTGTCACCTGGTGCTTATCGATAATCTCCCAGTATCTTGAGAAATTGGGGTATGCAGGTGTTCCCTCGAAGACGACAGTTGAAACACCGAGTAGGAGAGGCGCATAAACAACATAGGTGTGTCCCGTGATCCAGCCGACGTCTCCACCACAGAAGTAACGATCTCCGTCGTGGATGTCGAACACATATTTCCCTGTCATTGCAGCACCTAGCAGGTAGCCGGCAGTTGTGTGCAGGACGCCCTTGGGCTTGCCAGTTGAGCCGGAAGTGTACAGCAGGAATAGCGGGTCCTCAGAGTTCATAGGCTCAGGGGCAATGTATGCAGGCCACTTGTCAACCTCCTCGTGCCACCACCAATCCCTTCCCTGGGTGAATGGCACGTCGGCTCCAGTGCGCTTATAAACAAGTACGTGGCTGACATCGGGGCATTGCTTCAGAGCATCATCCACAATCTTCTTGGTGCCAATGAGCTTGCCACCGCGCTTGCCCTCGTCGGTGGTGATGACAACCTTGGACTGGGCATCTATGACACGGTCGCGGAGGGAATCCGAGGAGAAACCGGCAAATACGACGGAGTGGACGGCTCCAATACGAGTGATGGCTAGCAGGGCAATGAGAGCCTCGGGAATCATTGGCAGGTAGACGGCAACCGTGTCGCCCTTCTTGACGCCCATCTGCTTCAGCACCCACGCTGTCCTGCAGACCTCTCGGAGCAGCTCGGCGTAGGTGAGATTCCGGCCTTCGCTAGGCTCGTCGGCCTCGTAGATGATGGCAACGCGGTCGGGGTCCTTGGCGGCATGGCGGTCCACACAGTTGTACGAGGCGTTCAGCTCGCCCTCGAGGAACCATGCGTTGTCACCATTCTCGAGGCTTCCCGTGTGCACGGTCTGGAAGTCTTTGGACCAGGAGAGGAGCTCCCTGGCCTTGGCGGCCCAGAACCTGTGTGGCTCCGTGATAGACTGCTTGTAGAGCTGTTGGTAGTCCTCCAAGCCTGATCCATCGTCAGCGGTGATTCCAGCATTGGGGTTTCATTTCCCAACACGTTTGCAGACTTACCAGACAGGTGAGGTTTGCTGGGATGCTCTGTAGGATTGCAATTAGCATGGAGTTTACCCGGATTCACCCAACAATCACAGTGCACGTACTGTCAAGCATCTTCTGAGGGGGATCTGTAATAGCAGCTTGTTAGCGTCTGATCAAGAGTCTCGCTTCCACGTTGTCCGAGCGCCCAGCGCGGCCGGATCACCAGGCAACCAGGCAGCCTGTCTGTGGACGTCGAGGAACAGCAGGACTCACGAAAGGTGTCGACCTCATGGGCCTCTGCGACCACTGGGGCCTTGGGGGGGAGCTGTTCTTCAGCCATGATGAACAGTGGCGGGGCTGGGTATCTCTGGCAGTGGTGATGGCGGGGTAGCTGTTGGAGTGAGCTGGGGGCGTGAAGGTGCTTAGGTGAGGGTCTGGGTTTGGGTCTGGATACGGTCCCGAGGGCCTCGACTCCAATAGCTGCACAGGATGAGGGTCAAGTTTCTGAGGCTGATCTATAGAGGAAGTAAGAGGGTGTGAAGGAGATTTCTAGAGTCTCTGGACGCGGAAGAAGAGGAATTGGAAGACGGAGGGGGCAGAGCCAGAGCCAGAGCTCAGACACGGAGGGCGAGGTCAGGGGGGTAGCTTTGTATTATTTTGCTAGAGGGAAGCCAGACCACTGGTGCCGGTCACTGGTCGCTGGTCGGTCGGTCGCTCAATTCACTCACTCACTCACTCGCTCACTCTTTTGCCTCTACTCCGTACAGAGTACATGTACCACTGTATGCACCAGGCACGCAGGACCCTCGTCCCTTGTGTCCGAACACTGCCTGTTCGGGAATGAATCCATACCCACCCGGACGGGGGTCCTCGAGCTAGTGCAGAGGAATTCCACCCGGCCGGGATTGACTCCCCACTGCCATGAGGTGAGGTTCGAGGTAACTGAGCGATGACCTTTCCGTCTGTCCGGACTCCGTCGTCCTCGTTGGTCAGATGAGCCCGTACCCAGGGCTGCGAAGGGACGCGGCGGCTGGGGTCTGGCAGCGGCAGAGCCCCTCGAGACACAGACTTTCTCACGCCCATGCTTTGTTGTTTTGTTGCCCGAGGACTTCTCAATGCCATGGCAGTTGTTACCTCTCCGGGTTCCCCTCGGCGCTCTCTGTATGCATCGCGCCCCAGCGTCTGAGACCGAGAACCGAAGGCCCGAAAACCCCATCACTCTGGCGATTATCTGGCCATGGGCTCCTAAGTCGGCCTCCGTCTGATTGGCACTCTGTGCTCTGCGGGAGGCTTTGCTGAGTTGTCTACGAGATTGGCAATCCAGCAGCAGCCTTGGGATGCGTCACTCTTCCCTGGTTGGCCTCGCCCATCGCCAGACTTTGAGCACCAAGTCGTTCGACACCAACGAGGCTAAGCCCCTACCCCCTGGTGCTCCGGCCAGACCCCTGTGCTCTCCCCCTCGGTCCCCTTCCCACCTTGTCTACTGTAGAGTCAGACGTCTCCATCATCGACAATGCACGATGCGATATCGCCCCAATGCAGTCAGGAGCTGCAGCTTGTAGGCCCAAGCCGAACAGACGCTCGGCAAAGCAGGGCGTCTAGCCGGCCATGGACCATTATTTCAAAAGAAGCTTTCGGGACAACGGTTGGAAGAAGGTTCGACGTCCAGCCCACAGATACATTGACCTTCCGCAGGCACATGCAACCCCCCTCCCGCCCCTTTCAGCCCCAACGCCCGAGACTGTTCTTGATCCAGCCCTTCCAGCCGCTAAAGGCAGCCACGAACAAAGCCGACACGCCAAGCTACTCCCAAGTGCTCCTAATAAGCTTCCCCGCATCAATCCTTCTGGCCTGGGGTAGCGCAGACGCGGTAAGACTGGCCGAGATGAATCGTGGAGAGGTGGGCACGGGGCTTTGGACTGGGCCGTCGCCGCTCCTAATGCTCATTGCGGTAGTGTAGCACGAGCAGTTAGTTGACGGTGTGCATCGTGCTACTGTATTCAATTACCGATGAGCGCGCAGATCCCCTCGATGGTACATAGAGCCGGCCTCTAGGCTTTGGACTCTGGTCTGTCTGTGGTCAGACAGTCAGATCGACGGAGCTGTAGGGTACACAGGTGCAGCCCGGAGAAGATCGTCAAACAGCAAGGACCTGACGTGCTGGTGGAGCCGGCAACTTACGTGCGCTATTGTCAGCACAACTGCAATGTTGTCGGTTGGTTGCACTCGCTAAACGGCCCGTAATACTATACTGTCCATTTGGGTATTGGCCCCGATCATTAGCCGCTGGATGCACGGGATCCCTCCCAGACACACAGAGGCAGACAGGCGGACAGATTCACAGTCTCGAGCTCAACAAATTGCCCACAATGCTCCGCTGAATAGTTCGCTGAAGCTCGCGACTGCGTAGAGAGCGAGCTGGGGCTCTCTGCTGCTTGAAGTTGCGGATATCTGACGGCAACACCCGGATGTCACAAATGCTAATCCTCTGTGTGTCCGAGGTTAGTCGAACAGAAGCTGTGAGACTTCCTGCCACCCGCGTCACTCGAGGTCCCCCGGGAACCGCACCCCCAGGATCTCCCCCGCCGTCGCACGGCCCAGCCAGACGATTCGACCCCGGAGTTGGTTTGGTACATAGGACGGCTCGAGGACGGCCGTGGACGACTGCTGACGAATGACCGCCTTGCGCCCAGACTCCCGGGTCTGGGTACAGCTATGCGAAAGAGCTGACATGGCGGCCGGAAAGCCAATTCGGCGCAAGGATGCCACCTCTCATGGACCAAAGGAAGCCAGTACCCCTGCAGGCCCAGCCAGCACAGCCAGCGTGGTTTCACCCCTGTCCAACCTGTCACAGGGCTGGGCAGCCAAGCCGAGTGACCAGCGACATAATTCTTTCGTGCGACGGCGTAGCTGAACTTGGGCTCTCCTCAGCTCTCGCTGCCTGGTTTCCACTGATGCCGCCTTGTTAGTACGGTAACTGCAGCTGACGATCGTTTTGCACGCCAACAGAAAGCGAAAACCGACTTGTTTCGTCTGAGTTATTGATTTGTTGACAATTCATCGCAAATCATGTCCTCATCTGTGGGCTTCAAGGCGTGCTTCATTCTGCTCATTACACCTCGTCTTCGGCTCACTCATGTAACATATCGCACGCGACTGTAGATACCGTGTACCACGGATCCACAGCATTTCTGCTGCGCAATCGGACCTTATGGAGCACGCCCGAGCTGCACAAGCAGTGGCTACTCGTCTGTAAGCAGCCTCTTGCAGTGAAGTGCAATATTCTCCGCAGCACACTAAAAATGCGCGCACAACGCAGCGTGGTGGTACCACCCCCAACAAATGCAAGGCCGCTTGACTGGTGGACTACAAGCTTCTCGCTTGTGCGAGATGGGCTCCATATAGAGACGCCTCTGATTTATTCCGGCGGCTCGCCGAGTGCTAGCATGCTTCAAGCAAAACCTTTCCCTCCAGGTACTTTTACCATTCTCAAGAACGCCTTAGTCCCGAACGCCCTCGCGTGTGATATGATAAAATCGGTCTTCCCAAACGAAACCCATCTGTTCTCTCGGCTTGCGTAACACGTGAGATCTCCGAGTCCGGAGCGCCTGGCCCCTCAATCGACACAGCTGTGCTTACTGTAGCAACGCCCGGACAGTCACCATATGACAAGCGATGATTCCTGTTCACCTTACCACGCCGTTCAGAAGTCCATGCTCATGAGATACATCTCTAATATCCGCATGAACTTCACCACAAAGGCCTCCAGGTGGAAAATGACCTTGGTGCCTGTCTTGATTCGGTGTTCGTAGAAAGCCGACCATTTGATGACGTCGGCTTTCAGGGCATCGTCGATCAGCGGCAGGAGCTTGAACGTGAGAGTCTTGAGAATGGTCGTAGCCGGGATGCAGTGGGAGAGGAGATCGTAGAGCTTTGCTCGAACCACCAGCACCCGAGCAGGCGTGTGCTCCTCCATGATCTCTCTGGCAATCTGGTGGATCAGAGCCTCCCAGTCCGGAGGTGGCAGTGGCGTCGCGTCGGTGACTTTCTCACTACAGGACAATGGCGTTAGCAGGCGCACCCTCAGGTCCGATTCAAGTCTCAGGGCCTGGATCAACGTACTTTTGCGCATGCACAGCCTCGTACATCAACAACGCCCGACGCAGATTCCGGCCGCTCTCTTCAGCTATGCGCTGATGTAGACCTTTGACCACAGGCCAGCCCTCCTTCTTCGCCGACGAGGCAAGAACCTCGCAGACCTCCTCGTGCGTGGGAGCTGCGACCCGCACCAGCAGTGTCCGCGACCGTATAGGCGCAATGATATTGGCCGTCGAGTTGGCGAGCAGAATCAACCGCAGGTTGGGGCTGTACTTTTCCATGGTACGCCTCAGCGCAGCCTGCGCGTCTCGCGTCAGGTGGTCCGCCTCATTGATCACGACGACCTTGAAGCGCTGCTTGGCCGCCTGGTCGACCTGCTGCGTCTGCGCGACCTCCTTGAGGAGGTCCTGCACCACCACGCGGTCGTAGTTGCCCACATCGCTGGGTGTGATCTCGAGGTGGTAGACGGAGGCGACGATGTTGAATTCGAGCTTGCGGTTGGACGTCGTCTGAAACACACGCGCGTCGATCTTGATCTTCTCCACGCCGGGGCCGAAGAGCTCCTTGAGTGTTGCGACGATACGGGTTTTCTTGCCGGCGCCGGACGGTCCGTAGACCAGGAGGTGAGGGAAGTCGCCACTTTGAGCCTGGGAGGAAAGATATGTTAGTAGAAAGTCTTGCAGCCAGTCCTCACCAACGCTGCGTACAAGTGATCTGAGCCGCTCTGAGAGCTCTGAGTGGTATGAGAGCTGGTCCAGAGACCGCGGCCTATGCTTGTCGACAATTAAGGCCATGTTAAATCCCGCTGCCCCTCTCTGCTATGTTTGGCTTCACTCGACCACTCTTTTTCTCTAAGCCGACGACTGCGGAGGTGGCTACACAGTGCTGTGCTGTGTTGGCTGTCGAAATTTGGTGGAGAGATGGCGGACCTTCCAAAGTTGAGTCGCGGTTGCGCGACGCGTCTGCACAGGCAGACGAGCCAGCGGGTTAATTGACCCGTACTATGTAGTGCAGCTGAGCAGGGGCTCCCTTGTAAGTGGGGCTACTGCACGACCTCCGCATATACATACCAACTACCTAGGTACCTAGCAATTGCATCTCTTCTGACCTTGATATCTGCAGATTCTAATGGGCTTATCAATATGGGCTTGATCAGAGATTAAGAGAACAGTGTTGTGCCGTGAATGCGGCGATCAGAAGCTACTCAAGAGAGAGAAAGCAGTCACGAAACTATATACCCAGCTCGCTAACCCCAAGAGACGTTGGCATCTCCCGTATTCCTTGGGACCAGGCTGCACCCTCGTTCCCTCCAGCGTACCCATTTCGTTCCTGACTACAGCCGCACCGCTTGTATCTGCTTGGATTGTGGCCTGGTATGAGCGTTCGGGCCAAGTCTCTTTCTGTTGCCTCCCCATTATCTCTCGGTCGTCGCGTCGCAAACGCCTCTCCTGGGAATACTTGCGCCACACAAATATTAGTGATACAACACACACGCCCAAGCGATTTGTGCCGTCGCCATTGATGACCGCTTGTATATATTCGGGCGTGAAAGTGAACATGTTGCCGGTGTCATTGCAACAGCTCGCTCTAGGGGCATCCCTAGCGCAGCATGCCTTTTCATCCTGCAGGCTGCAGGGATGGATCCAAACTGCCATTTCCAGTTGATCTGGGAGCGGAGGGGAGCTCAAGTCAACAACAAGGTTCCGAGCTTGGGATCTGTATCGTGGATGTCGGACTACCTTTCTGGAGACAATACTGCGGGCAACTCGGATACTTCCAAGCCGGGTCTGTACGGCTTTGCCTATACATGATTCCCGACCAGTCCTGGTAGCAACTGCCACTTTCATAGCAGGCGTCATTGTGTAGGCAGCATGCAGTATGCCCGCCTTGATCTACCGCTATAGTGTTGCATTCGTACCCCTTTGTGTCGACGGATCCATTCGGCCAGTAACATATCCCGGCGGCAACTTGTGCTGTCGCGAGTAGAGAGGTCAATGTGAAGAACATGCTACCAAGAGACTACTGGGTCTGGCTTCTCGTAATTCTGAGCTGCCTTGGGAAGTCGTTCGGTGGAAAATGCCCATTCCGGGCGGAGCAAGACAAATCGCGACCGCGAACATTGTTATTTATCAAAAGGGAACAAGCCCCCAGGACTTCGGGGGTCAATTCTCGTTGGCACCCCTTTTCATCGCTGATTCGCAGGAGATAATTGTGATGTATGTGGTCCTGTGTCATTTGTGTAAGAGGATTGGCCCCGGACTGCTAGCATGCATTCAGGTGGCCTCGAAAGCGGCCATGTTGGTCAAGTCTGCACCAGTTGGCCATCTGCTTGGGGCATGGTCTTCCCTACGGCATGGCATGCGAGAAGCGCCTTTTTGGTGACATGCAATGGAGTAGGCCTTCGGCTGCCCCTTCTTTCTGCTTGGGCATTGCTAGCTCGTCAAGTGTGACACGCACGCATCTCTTTTTGATATGGGGAGGTCTGAACCAGTGTTCCTCTTCAATTCTAGCGACAGCAGCCCAGGGTATATCCATTGCACAGCTAGAAGTAGATATATTACATTCTAAACCATCCGCGCCCTTCACGACGCTGGAGGCGTTGGGGAAATAGAGGACGGAGTCGTCGTCACTGCTGGTGTCACATTCGGTGCTTCCACAGTTGGGACCAAGTTCCGTGGTCGCTTCAGATCCTCAAGAGTGACTCCATCCAGCTTTGTGATTCCAACAACAGCCGGTTCTCCTTTCTTGATGAACTCGTACTGGCCCGGCAGCTTGTTACCAGCTAATCGGAAGGCGTCGCGGGCAACTTGCTCGTGCAATGCCCCTCTGATTTCGAATATGACACGGTTGACTGCCACTCTCGCCGCCCAATGATCGAAGGAACCCTTTCCTTTGCCCATACGCACCTGCTCGTCTGTTAGCCGTCTCGTCGTCGACACACGTAGAAACAGACTGGGCCAGACCCACCTCGTTGCCGCTGATGTAGACGCCAATATTGCAGTTGACTCTGGTGTACAACCGGTATCTTTGCCCACGAAGCCTTTGCTTGATGGTCGCCTCCGCGAGCTTCAGTTGTGCCGCGCTTATCCTCCTGTGGTGGTCGATCATGCGCAGGCCGTAGTCTCCATTCATAATCGTCGTGCCTTTTACTGAGCCTCCTGTGGCTACTCTTGGTCTTCCCTTCATCTTCTTCTTCGTCCGGTCGATAAATGGTTCCAGCCATGATCCCAATTGAGGGGCTGTTGATGTGAATGTCCTGGAAGCGGCGGCCAGGCAGGGGAGTTTTGCAGCGTGGAGGGGTTGCAGAGGGGTCGTTGGCGACACCCTGAGCCCTTTGAGGGCATTGAGAAGTGTCGATGGGCCTTGCCGATTCATCGTTGTTGATGCCCAGGTTTCGCAACCTGAGGCGCCGCTGGAAGGGGGGGATAGGGCTGGATAATTGCACTGTGCCTGCTTCCCGGTGTCACAAAATCCGGAAAATGCTAGGCAGGCATGAGGTTGGAGAAGCTCGGGCCATGTGTGCCTTGACGGACCCACTCTTTTTTAAGTGATTCGAGCAATCATCGCGTCACGCACGCGTCTCGAGCTTCTTGCTTCGACCTCTACCTCTGCCCGCCCTCCTTCGACAAACCGGAACACGACCCCCAGAGGTCCTCCGCCGAACTGATTGTCCCGGCGGAATCTGCATATTTGGAGAGGGCATTCAGGAATTTCTCATCATCAATCTCAAATTTCAGACGACCATCCTGTCACAATGCCTGACATACGAAGCTTCTTTACTCCTAAGGGGGGTGCTGCCCCAGCCAAGCCCGCGCCGAAGAAGGAGGAGCCTGCCAAGAAGGGCCGTGGAAGACCACGTAAGGTGGTTGACGATAGCGAAGAAGATGACGAACCCATCGCACAACCGAACAAGCCGGCGTCGAGGTCTACGCCCAGAAAGAAGAAAGCCACAGAACCAGAGCCAGTGAAGGGGAAGGAGATCTCTGCCGACGACTACTTCTCGTCTTCCAAGTCGAACAACAAGAAGTCCGAGCCCACCCCCAAGAAACCTAGCGTGCCGGTTCGTCAGAGTCCTCGGAAGGCGGCGGCGGCGGCGGCGGCAGCACCCGCCAAGAGCAAACCTGCTACTAAATCCAAAATTGTCACGTCTCACAGAAAGATCAATGTGAACGACGATGAGGATGCGTACATGGAGGACGGTGATGAAGATGCAGATGATATCTTCGCTGCCAATGCAAGAAGTGGGAGTAAGAGGAAGAACGACAAATATCTTGAAGAGGAGAGCGAGGAGGAAGTCTTACCCAAGCCCAAGCGGGTTGCTTCCCGAGCCAAGCCTGCCAAGGCAGAGGACTCCGAAGATGACGACGAGGACTTCGCACCTGCACCGAAGAATGCTGGCCGCAACGGAAGGAAGCGCAAGTCACCGGATTCGGATGATGAAGATCTCGAGGAGGTTGCTCCGCGGAAGAAAGCTGCCGCGTCGAAGCCTCGAGCGCCAAGGAAGAAGAAGGAACCGGAGCCAGAGGACGCCACCTTTCAGGCATTCATTGATTCCGTGCCTACGGTCAGGCCACCAACTCCACCTCCCAAAGACGACAATGCGAAATTCGACTGGAGAAAGGCGGCTGCTGGCGGAGGCAATGCAGGGCCTGCACCAATGGAGGGCACAGCTGAAATTCCAGAGGGCGAGGAAAACTGCCTGACAGGGATGACGTTCGTTTTCACAGGTCAGCTCAAGACCATTGGTCGAGAGCAGGGACAAGAGCTCGTGAAACGCCTCGGTGGAAAAGTTACCGGACAGCCCAGCAGCAAGACCACCTTCGTGGTTCTTGGAGATGACGCGGGTCCCTCAAAGCTCGGGAAAATCCAACAACATGGACTCAAGACGATTGACGAGAATGGCCTTTTCGACCTGATACGGAAAGCGCCGGCGAATGGCGGATCTGCCAAAAACGCTGCTAAGGCGAAAGAGAAACAAGAGGCCGATGAGAAGAAAGTCCGGCAGGCCGCTGCGGAGCTGGAACGAGAGGAGAAGGCTCGTCAAGACGAGGCAGAGAAAGCTCGCAAGGCTGCGGTTGCACGAGGCGCGGCTGCTCCAACACAAGCCCCTGCCGCCAACTCGCAGCTATGGACCAGCAAATACGCGCCCTCTCAGTTGAACCACATCTGTGGAAATAAAGCTCAAGTCGAGAAGATTCAAAATTGGCTGAAAGCCTGGCCCAAGAACCGCAAATACGACTTCAAGAAGTTTGGGGCCGATGGCATGGGCGGCTATCGGGCAGTCATTCTGAGTGGCCCTCCTGGTATAGGCAAGACGACTGCAGCCCATCTCGCAGCGAAGTTGGCGGGACTCGATGTCATCGAGAGCAACGCCAGCGACACCCGAAGCAAGAAGATGGTTGAGAATGGAGTTAGTGAAGTCATGAACAACACCTCCTTACTAGGCTTTTTCGCCGGCGATGGCAAGAAAGTTGAAGATGCCAAAAAGAACATTGTCTTGATTATGGACGAAGTTGACGGCATGTCAGCTGGTGACCGGGGCGGTGTCGGAGCATTGGCCAAGTTTTGCAAGAAAACAGAAATACCTCTCATTTTGATATGCAACGAACGCAAATTGCCGAAGATGAAGCCTTTCGATGGCGCGGCCTTCGACATTCAATTTCGACGGCCGACAGTTGAGCAAGTCCGATCCCGCATCATGACAATCTGCCATCGAGAGGGCCTCAAGCTGCCGCTTCAGGTTGTCGACGCTCTCATCGAGGGGAGCAACAAGGATATCAGGCAGATCATCAACATGCTCTCAACGATCAAGCTTGATCAAACATCCATGGACTTCAACCAAACCAAATCGATGTCCAAGGCGTGGGAGAAGCATGTCGTACTCAAGCCCTGGGACATCTGCCAGAAACTGTTGGGTGGCAACATGTTTAACCCAGCGAGCAAGTCCACGCTCAACGACAAAATCGAATTGTATTTCAACGACCACGAGTTCAGCTATCTCATGATTCAGGAGAACTACCTCAAGGCAAAACCAGCGGGACTGAGCGGCAAGGGTTACAACAGCAGGGAAGCGAACATGAAATACCTTGAAATGGTGGATCAAGCAGCCGAGAGCATCAGCGACGGTGACCTTGTTGATCGCATGATACACGGTCCGCAGCAGCAATGGAGCCTGATGCCTACACACGGGGTTTTCAGTACGGTCCGCCCGGCAAGTTTTGTTGCTGGCCAAATGATTGGTACCGAGTTCACAAAGTGGCTTGGAAACAACAGCAAGTTAGGCAAACTTGGCCGTTACGTCAGAGAGATTCAGGCGCACATGCGGCTCAAGTCGTCCGGAGATGTGAGCGAGATTCGTCAACAGTATTTGCCTGTCCTGTGGCACCAGATTGTCAAGCGTCTCGCCCTTGAGGGCAAGGACTGTGTCGAGGAGGTCATCGAACTGATGGACAGCTACTACCTCACGAGAGAGGACTTCGATGCTATGCTGGAACTAGGCGTCGGGCCTCAGAATGAAAGCCTAGTGAAGATCGAGTCCCAGGCCAAGGCCGCCTTCACGCGAACGTAAGTCTACTTGTGGACAAACAGAAAAGTTGGAAGCTAACTTGAACAGATATAACTTGATGTCCCATTCTGTGCCATTCATGAAAGCCAGCACCGTGACAGCGCCGAAGAAGGCTGCAAAGGATATACCTGACATCGAAGACGCCATCGAAGCAGATGATGACGGAGCTGAGGTCATTGAGCCGGCGGAGGAAGACGACGACGAAATTGATCTCAAGAAAGACAAGTATATCAAGCAACCCAAGGCCAAGCCTAAGCGAGCCGTCAAGAAGAAGGCTGCCGATGAGGAAGAAGAAGATGACGGTGACTCCAAGCCTGCGAAGAGCCGTGGTAAAGGCAAGGCAGCTACGAAAGGCAAGGGAAAGAAGTGATGCAGTGAAGTGATGGAGAGGTTACCGTGAAACCCAAGGTATGATTGGCATCATTTTGCTGCTGCTTCTTAGAGCCAACACAGGAGTCAGACTGTGTGGCACTTTTCTTTGGGCATGTTTACCATTTCACCCCCCCCCCAAAGCTGTATGGCCCGCTTATCGAGTATGTTTGATCTCGTAAAGATCACGCCGGGGCCAACACGGTGGTAGGAAGGGGAACAATTGCTATTTCTGCCCAGGCTAGCCGTAAAGGAGCCTCGTGAGACTCACTAGAGCTTAGAGACCGATTGATAAACCCCGAGTTTCCAAAATACGGCCTCGTCACAAGAAATGGTGCTGTATCGGTGTTGCTAGTGTTCAATTTGTTTTTCTGTTATGTCGTCACCATCCTGCTTGGTCTATACAAAGTGTGTCCTGCCGTATCTTGTATGTGTTCACGGGCATCACATCCACATTGCGATCCTGTTTGACCTCTTCGAACAAGCAAATTTCCAATTCGTCCAAAAATCTTGGCCACGAAGGTAAAATTCGTTGCTCTGTCACCGCCCAAGTCCAACCCACCCCCACTCCCCTTGCGTCTTCACATGGACCTGGAGACAGTGATTGTCTTCTCTGCCGCTCAAGTCCTCACTGTTGTCTCAACCGCCACACTGACGTTAATTTTATGCCCAGCCTCGACCTTTTGGTCAACAGCCTACATGAATTTCGCAAACGGAGAGCTGGCCCAGGAGGACCACACCCCTGGTACGCCACTTCAACAGTCGAAGGTATTTGTTCGTGGACTGACACGCGCAGCAAATGTCACGCCCCAGTCTGTCCTCCCAGGTTGCAGCAGGGGGCAACACCGCAACAATGTGCGGACCTTGTCGGGCACGACAATGCAGGCCTATGTCGCCATGAGAGGTCCAGGTACTGACTTAGAGGACCCCTTGATGGCATGGATTGCCAGCAAGGAACGAGACAAGCGGGTGAAGGGAGAGCTCACGTACGTTCCATCAACCGCCGGCTCCCAGTTTGCCTCAGCATTCTGAATACGTTTGTTCTACAGCATGCTTGGTGATATTGAGAACTCGATCAAAGACCGCTTCGATTGGAAGTCCCGAGGTCCGTCTGTGTACGGCGTCGAAGAGGCACAGCGCAAGTCTGTCTTCACCTTTCCCCGTCCCAGAAATGAGCACCTCAGACTTAAGGATCTGGAGATGCCCGAGGACCTTGACACCAGCAAGCTGGACCATGTATGTCAGGGCGGCGACTATTCGGCAGATGGATGGAGTAAGTACGCGGCCAGCGATGTCTCGGACGACGGCGAGGGTGATCCTGCAGATGGTCGAATCTCCCCCTGTACTTTCGCACAGTGGTCTCGAGGTGCGAGGCGATGGGACGCACCTGATGACAAGTACAAATCGGCGTGGGAAGAGCGAAAGGTTTACGATATTCCCGTGAGTCAAGGCTGGACTCAATCCGAACATCACCGCTACTGCCATACTGACAAGCGAGACACCAGACCGACCGCCAGCGGCCTCCCACTCCAACAACACCACTACCACGGCAGACAAAACACCGTATAACGCAGAGCCTGTACGACGAGGAAGACGGCAGAGAGCTGAGCCCGGAATGCAGCTCTTACGCAAGATCTGAGCCATCCATTCTGTGGTCAGCACCACGTGAGTTCTCGCTCCCATGCTACCACTATTTCTTGTGCGTGGGGGTAGATACTGAAGAAATGTAAATGGACAGTGATGAGCCCTCGCCTCCCCTATGGCTACTACAACCACGTCTTCGACCGAATGGATCCAGAGCTGATGCGCAAAGTCCGCATTAAGTACACCTCTACGGAGCCCTCCTGGGGTGTGAAGACCGCCTCGGAGCCCGAGTACTACACCCCCTCCGAAGTCGACGCCGCGACCGAGAAGTACTGGGGCCTCGCGCTCACGCAGGCCCTCATCGCCAACAAGCACCGGGAGGTCGCCCGGCTGGTCCGCACCGAGGAGCAGGCCAACGCGGCGGCCGACAGGCTCCGCCACGAGGCCAAGCGGCTCAAGCACGAGAACCGCAGGCTGGCCGACTGCCTCGAACTGCACCGGACCACGCGCGACCGGCGCATCATGAGGCAGGTCCAGCGCCACATCGCCGAGCTCAGCTACGTGGCCCGGGCCAAGCTGTCCGAGATCAAGGCGCGGGTGCGCGAGCACGACGAGCTGCAGCGCGAGCGCGACACCCACGAGCTTGTGCAGCGGAATCTGCTCGCCCTCCTTGGTAAGAAGACGCCCGAGGACGTGTTTGCGATGTACCCCAACGTGTGGGAGCCCGAGGAGGCGAGGAAGAACCGGCGGAACTACTCGTGAGGACTTGCTGTGGATGCTCGAGAACCTGGAACGGAATCTATCGACGGCACATGTCCAACAACGGCAGAGGGCATCCAAACAGCTGCTTGGGATCGGACCCTCACCAATGTGTGTGTATCCGACGAAGAAGGGCAGCTCATATGATAAGTTGCACGGTGTGACCGGGATGGTACGGGGGTCGAAAGGTTGAAATGGCGATGAGTATTGTAATGGTAAGCCCTTCTTCATCACAGGAGCACAGAAAGCGAGGAGAAAATTTGATAATCGCCCAACAACTCGAGCCCGGTGCTGCATGCCACAAGATCGACTCTGAAGATTATTCGGATCGACAATGGCGGGCTCGCCTACAGGAGGATTTAGTGTAGCAACAAAAACAAATGGACATTGTAATTTTGTAAGCTGATAGGTGTGAACATACTTGAAGCCCTGGGCACATGGCCCTTTCCATGTCCGCCGTAACGCGCACATCTGATATGTGCTGAGGCAGGTACACCATGTGCGGACTCGACACTTATTGAAGAGCATATCCAATCGACTGAAAATCCTCTTATCGTTGCTAACTCCTACCTACCTAGGTACGTACCTTTAGGCCTCTTTTCATGAGGTAAGGAGAACCCGCCGCATCACTCTCCTAAAGCCCCGGGGTGGCAGTCCGACGAATTGCCCACCATGTGCGAGGGATTTGACAGTTTTTAGTCACCCGAACAACAATAAGCATCAGTAGTCGTAGGGAGAATGTCTTCTTGACTATATGAAGGATCATCGCTGAGTATATCTCAGCATCCTGTCTGCATTCATATCAGCTGCCCTGCTTCTCCAGAACTTTGTACTTTTGTAGGTTCGGAGAACTCTTCCCGTATTAATGTGAGGTGGAAGTCTCTATATACAAGAATGGATTATGCAGATCCTTCGTCTAATTTCGTGAACGTGACCCTGCTACCATCCATAAAGCTTTTTTCGCCAGTGATCGTGAGAGGAGCAGTCATCATACCTAGCCGCCTGAACGCCAGTGCCAGACTTTTGGTAACACATGAGAGTAGTAGTAGTACACGATGAGACCAAGCAGCACACGTCCTGCCCGGTCCAAGGTCATGGTCCAGCCTATTTGTTCTTGACGACGCCGACCTTGGCTGCGCGCAGCACCCGGCTGTTGAGCTTGAAACCCTTCTGCTGGACGTAGAAAACGGTGTTGTCGTCCTTGCCCTCCTGAGGAGACATGAAGGTAGCCTCGTGCTCGTTGGGGTTGAACTTCTCGCCGACGGGGTCGAAACGCTCCAGGCCGTGCTTCTTAAGGGTGTTCATGAGGATGTCCTCGGTCATCTTGAGACCCTCGTGCAGCTGGACGACGTCCTTAAGCTCATCGTTCTCTTTTGCCGCCTTCAGCCTCTCCTCCGGGACCATGGAAAGCGCACGGTCGAAGTTGTCCACGCTCTCGACGAGGTCCTTGGCGAAGCTCTGTATGGCGAACTCGCGGGCGACCTTGACCTCGCGCTGGGTCCGGTCTTGGAGGTTTCGGAAATCCGCGATGGAGCGCAAGCATTTGTCCTAGAAATAATGTAAGCCGGTAAGGTCATAGGGTACATCTTTCGGGTGATGCGCCCCGTACCTTCCAGTCCAAGGCCTCCTTCTCCTTGGTCTCTAGCTTCTTCTTCAGTTCTGCCACAGCCGGATCCTCAGCTGGTGCTGTCTCTCCTTCGGGTGCTGGCTTGGCATCTGAGTCGTCCGCCTTCTTCTCGGCTTCTTGCGAAGCCTTGGGGCTTTCGCTGTACCATCTTGCGGCAACAGGTTGCACCCTTCGCACCACCAGGGGAGCTATGATGGTTTGGGGCCGGGCCAGAGGCCGCTGTGCGATTGATCGGGCTGATGAGCGCAGAGCTCTGGAAGGTGTAATGAGGGCTTGTCGGAGCATGCTGGACTTGGATATGAGGCCTCGGGGGTCTTTGACTGATGTGATCTGGAGAATATGTAAAAGTTTTATGACGCAAGGGAAATTTTATTTTTGCCTTCCCAGCCCAGCAGAGTAAGAGTCCAAGGTTGCACCACTTGCACCTCGGGAGCTCCGATAACCGCCGATAAGCCACCCTGTAAAGCTCTGTCCCGCTCACTGCCCAGCGCGCGAACAGGAAGGACTAGGCGATTGGCGCCCCGAGCACATTCCCACCTGGAAGTACCCAGGTACCCTGCCCCGAGCTTCCAAAGCCGCAAGTTGAAGACAGGCCTCTTTGTGCCGACTGCGTCTTCGCCATTCACGTATCCCACGCGCCTCTTCACCCGCGCACAGTCACTGCTATTTTGTGTTGTGGCATATACCGGTGGCTCTTTTGGAATCCAACAGACATAACTCGGATCACCTATTAACAAGCCTTCTTCCTCGGAGCTGGGGACTGCAGCCGAGATGGAGTACGACCCTATGAACCTGGATGGAAATGGCGAGTTGGCACCAAAACAGATGGAGGTCAAGATCACAGAGGTGAGCAGAAGGTGTCCGCCATGTGGACGCGAATCGAGGCACACTTGCGATGTTCTAACTCTGTGCGGCATCCGTAGGCAGATAATCACCATGTCAACTTCAACCTTGCCAATGTCGATCTCTCCCTTGCGAATGCCCTGCGCCGAGTCATCCTCGCCGAGATACCGATCATGGCCATTGACCTGGTCGAGATAGAGGAGAACAGCAGTGTCCTGGCCGATGAATTCATTGCGCACCGCCTTGGCCTGCTTCCACTGAACTCCAAGAACGCCGATGATGTGCTCTACACCCGTGACTGCGAATGCGAACAATACTGCGAAATGTGCAGCGTCAAAATCACCCTACATGCAAAGTGTACCACCGAGGGCGAAATCATGAAAATCTATGCTCGCGACCTCGTCGTTGACCCTATGCGCCCAAACGAATGGGTTGGCAACCCCGTCATCACCGATCCAGACGGCCAGGGACCACTGATCGCAAAGCTGCGAGAGGGTCAGGAGCTGAAGTTGACATGCATCGCCAAGAAGGGAATCGCTAAGGAGCATGCCAAGTGGGCGCCTACCGCGGCGGTTGGATTCGAATACGACCCGCACAACAAACTTGGACACACGGACCTCTGGTTCGAAGGCAAGGGCGAGGGCGCAAAGGCTGAGCATGAGTGGTAGGTCATCGCTACCAAGCGAGGATGGTCGCGCAAAATTGACATCAACATAGGCCGGAGAGCAAGTACGCCGCGTTCGAGGAGCCGCCGCAGCCCGGTGAAGTCTTCAAGTACGACGCTGTCCCTGAGAAGTTCTACTTCGAGGTCGAGGGTGCCGGGAACCTGGAACCGGATGCCATCATCCAGCAGGGCATCATGGTCATGCAGCAGAAACTTGCTGGCTTGATACACGGTCTCAGTGAGGGTGACAACGCTGGTGACTACGGCGGCCCTCGCAGCCCCGATGGCATGAACGGCGGCGACCCTTGGCAAGATCAGGGCTACACCACGCCTTACGGCACCAATGATTTCGGGGGAGCGACTTCCTACGGCACAACGACGCCATACGGCAACCCAGGGCAGAATGGCTACTAGGATGTTGTCCAGGCGGAAGTGTTTGTCTGGGTTGAGAAGTCACTCGTAATTCGACAAGCTTCTCGTAGTGTGCTTGCAGCGCCGCCTTGAGGCGAGTTGTCGACCTGTGACATTGGGCAGACTGGGTCCGTCGGTTAAAGAAGCACTGCGGTTTGGCAACGCTCCCAGGCCTATGGCAACGTGGTTGGCATAGGTCCTTGATCTGACACGTAAGGCAGTGAGCGTAAACCGCCGCAGTTGTTGAATGCCGGCAACCTTGAGGGTACTCAACACCGACGAGGAACCAAGAGAAGGTAGGGACGCCACCAAACAACCATCAAAAGGGCGCGATTGGTATCGCATTATCGACCAACATTTTGGTGCCAGCGAAGAAAAAGCTCTGCGAAATTTGCATTGGAAGGCGTTAGGCTCACTGGGTTTCGGTCACGGTAGGGGTGTTAAGCACGGTCTAGAAAACGAGGCTTGCGATCTGGCCGAAGAGGCGGCAGAAAGGTAATGGGAGTGCCAATTCTTGCGTTTCGTGATGGACAGCAGAGTCAAGCCATGCCTACCCATCAGACTAGGAAGCCACTCTATGAGAACGCCCTTAAAATGCTCCATGACCGGTTTGGCCCCGCACCCAATGCTGTCGCTGAACGCCAACAACTCTTGTATCCTATGTACTGTTGACCTGGTCAACTTTTGCCCAAGTCGACGGACACTCTCACTGCGGATCATCCAAGTCCTGCACCTTTCTATATGCTTTGCGGTGCATTTCCAAGAACACAAATGTACAAATGGTCTGCCTAGTCGGGGTTAGCTGAGAACGAGGCTTCTGTTGTTGCCCGAGAGCAGGACGGGGAACTTACGGTCCAAGCCTGAGGAAACTGGGAACCCAGCCCTTGAACATCCATCCCATACCCTCCGCTGCAGTGATATCCTTCAACAGCGTCCCGATGCCCACACTCTTCCCGCTCTGGGACATTATCCTTGTCTTGATGACATCGATGGGACTAGTCACTGTGGCCGCCGTCACACCCGCCAGAAAGGAGGCCGTGAAGTGAGTGGCGAGGTTGTCCGACATGGGCGTATACCCTATCAAAAGTCTCTTGAAGGTGTCGTAACTCGCGAGCTGACTGGCAGTCATGGCGGCTGCGCGCAAGCTGTTGGGGAGCACACCACGAAACCAGCTCATGAGCCCCTCCTCCCTGGCCATGCGCAACATGCCGTCAAGGGCGTGCTTATAGTTCCGCCGCTGCTCCGGGCGCAGGGCCGTGTCGTGCTGCATCCTGATATTGCAGATGTCGGCCGCATTGCCTGAGATCCCGCCTATGAAGCCTGCGCCCGAGGACAGCGCGACGAGGATGGGGAAGGAGGGCTGCTTGCCGCCGTTTCTTTGCGTCATGTTGTTCTTGAGCTCCTCATATATGCCAAAACGGACGGTCGAGTAGGTGAGCTGGCGGAGCAGGGAGGCGGACAGGCCATTATACAGGCCCAGTATGCCATTGTTGCGGATGATGTATTTGAAGGTGCCCAGCATGGACTTGGGCATGTCGCCGGAGCGCATTTGCAACCGTACCTTTCCTGCGTGTCAGATCATGGCGGACGAAGTTCATAAATTCGAGTACCTAATTATGTAGGCAGCGCGGTGAAATTATGCAAGTATATGTACCTTTACTGTTGACAGAAGGCCGTCAGTGTCGGTTGCGACTCGGGGGCCAACCAGCCTTCGCTCTCAAGACTCACCTAGATCCAGTGGGTGCGTGACGCACGCCGCCATGGAACTCGCAGATCCTCCGAACCAGAAGGGATACCGAATCGAAGGGCCACGGTTCTGTTTCTTCTGCTTCGGAGCCAAGGCTGGCTTGGCCGGCGCCGAGGCCGAGGCCGCTGCCTCTTTTTGCGGCTGCATCTCTCCAAGATAAGATTATTGGGACATTACCTCGTGGTACCGAATTGCTAAGCAAAGACTGAACAAGACGCAAGACAGAAAAGGACCAGGGCGGCAATGGCCTTGAGGTGAGGAGGGGGGGACCGGGACCGTTGACGATGACGACAAATGTTGGATAGCACGGCCACTCCAACGGCTCTCTGCTCCGGCCGAGTCCCAAAGGAGGGTCAAGTTTTCGACCGTTCCTCCCGGCCGTCTAGACCCTCTCCCTGATCAGATGCAGGGTCGTGGTGGGGTGACGTCGGCGGTGCAGGGACAGGGGGTGCAGCGGGCCGGGAGCAAGTGATAGCTGCATGCTGTGGAACTCTTTCTGCTGTAGCTAACAATATTTGTCTGGACGTCGGCAAGCCCTGTCGACTCCCGACTTGCTCACACTCGCCCTCACGATCTCCCAGCCCCATTCGAGCGTCTCAGCCGGCTGACTTTCGGATTAGGGGGTGGATTCCATGGGCATGGCATGACGCCGTAGGGCAATAGAAGTTCGAAGGCCCAAATGGCTTCTCCTTGTCGAATTGTACTTCGCGTGGCTCCGTCCAAGCTGGCCGCGCCGTTCCGCCTCCCGCTGTCTCGGCACCGTCCAACGGCCTTCAAGCCTACAAAGGCCCCTCGTCGTCCTTGGTCGGCCTACTCGACAGGTGAATACATCTCGCACAGTCGCACAGTCGCACAGTCGCACAGTCTCAGCACTCTCCTCGCGACGCAGTCCCGCTGACATGACCAAGCTGCTGTACCCGCCGCCACGAGCTCCAGCTCCAGTACCAGCTCGACTGTCGAGATCGATGGCCGGACCTACAACAAAGACGGCTGGTACAATGTTCCCACCAACGTGATCGGCGCAGCGACCCGCAAGCTGCACTTGCAGCAAGACCATCCCGTGTCCATCACGCGGCAGCTCATCGAGTCCGTATTCCCAGCGCCGACCTACAGATACTACAACAACTTCCATCCCGTCGTTTCGGTACAAGAGAACTTCGACTCCTTGGGCTTTCCGCCAGACCACCCAGGTCGCGCCCGCTCAGACACCTACTACGTGAACGAGTCGACACTGTTGCGAACCCACACAAGCGCACACGAAGCAGCCATATTCAAGGCGAACGAAAGCGCTGGCTACCTCATTAGCGCGGACGTCTACCGCCGGGATGAGGTCGACCGGAGTCACTACCCTGTCTTCCACCAGATGGAAGGTGCTCGGCTTTGGGACAGGTCTACGGTTCCCAACGGCGATGTTGCAGCCGCGGTGTGGGCTGACTTGGAAAAGCTGCCCAAGCACAGCATCAAGGTGGAAGACCCCAACCCGTCGTTCCACGCCGAGCGCAACCCCCTCCAGGCCGAGCACCACTCGCCAGAAGAGGCAGAGGCCATCGCGGCGCACCTGAAGCGGAGCCTCGAGCTGATGGTCGTGGAGATATTCACGCGTGCGAAGAAGGCGGCGGCCGCCGCCGACCCGGACTACAAGGACGAACCGCTGCGGGTGCGTTGGGTCGAGGCGTACTTCCCCTTCACCAGCCCCAGCTGGGAGCTCGAGGTGTACTACGCGGGCGACTGGCTCGAGGTCCTCGGGTGCGGCGTCACGCAGCAGAGCATGTACATCAATGCCGGCCAGCCGCAGCAGCTGGGCTGGGCCTTCGGCATCGGCCTGGAGCGTATCGCGATGGTGCTGTTCAACATCCCCGACATCCGGTTGTTCTGGTCCAAGGATCAGCGCTTCCTGGGCCAGTTCACAGGCGTGTCCAGCAACCTGGACCTGGTGCGGCGGTTTGTGCCGTTCTCGCGGCACCCAGAGTGCTACAAGGATGTCTCGTTCTGGCTGCGGTCGACGTCGGCGGCCGGCGGGAATACCAAGGCCAATGCGCACGACTTCCACGAGAACGACCTCATGGAGGTGGTCCGCGGCGTGGGCGGCGACGTGGTCGAGGACGTCAAGCTCGTGGACGAGTTCACGCACCCCAAGACGGGGAGGAAGAGCATGTGCTACCGCATAAACTACCGCAGCCTCGAGAGGACCCTGACCAATGCCGAGACGAACAAGATGCACGACGAGGTCACCGAGGCGCTGGTGGAGAAGCTGGGCGTTGAGATCAGGTAGCCAGCCGTAGTGGAGGACTGCACGCGCAAGCGCCCGGGTGTGGATCCGACGAGTTTTGCAACGCGCTTGGGGAGAAGTGGGTTGCGAATCCCAAATATCAATCTTGTACACTACAGACCGAGGTGATCTATCTCACGCCCCCACTCTGCAGATAGCTCCGGATTTGATTCACTGAGTGATAGAGCACAGTGATATGAGACCCAAGCAGTACTGTTGTTTCTCGAATCCATTGGCTACACGACACATTGTCACAATTCGCGGCTGTCGCGCCCTCAGCCTCCTCGTCCATGTCATGTCACCTGGATTGGTCGTGAAGTCGAGTCAGACCCCAGCGAAAGGCAGGGGCCATTTGGAGTGGCTCTTGTCGATCAATCATTGAACGAGCACGAGAGTATGACATCACGTATCCGCATGGACCGAGTGTCAGGTCGTACCCGCTGAGGTTTCTCCATAGACGAGTCTGTAATACCTCGGCTGAGTGGTGATGGACGCGTACACGAACACGTCGTAAGGCTCAGGTGCACTTTTGAACCAGTCGAAAGCTTCTTGGGGCTAGAGCGATCAGTCTTTTGCTTCTAGCACTTAGGATTGAAAGCAACACGAGGTATGGGCAGAACCGCGATGTTGCAGTCAACATGAGTTCCGTCTCGAGTTACGAATCGGCGAATGGGAGACTCAGTCTGCTGCCTGTATATGCGAAGGTCAAAGTGACAAAATTGCCGGCCTGTCACCGCCTTAAGGATCCTTTCTTGTGGCGGCGGGATCAGAACAAGAGACATGAAGTATATGGTTCAAGTACCAATAATGGGTCGACAACTTGTCCAGGCCTCTGCGGGTGTTTTATTCCCTTTGGTAGAGAGATAATACCCTCTATCCTAGGCTTAGCCGCCTGTCTATAGCTACCAAATTCCACGTGCATGTCTTTCATCCATAGCATCTACACACTCTCCAGTTAAAGTGAGCAGCTCTGGGGTCCATGCGATTGTGTATGTTGCCATCCTATGGCTCGGTCTCAAGGTCGGGAGACAACGTGACAGTGTTCCCATAAGCAACCTCGTCCTGTGCAAAATCAATATACGCAGATTGAGTGTGATTTGGCCTGGTGATGCTGATCGATAACCTTGCGATGAGAAGATCGAGCACCGCCATCACTCAGCTTCTCGTCTCTCTCTATGCGCATACGCCCGGAGAGTGTCGACACGCCGACGGGTCCGGCAGAGAGTTTTTCCAGGTTCAGAAGAGGGGAAGGGTGACTTCAGGACAATGGCGCAGGCTTGGTGATGCACGCGTGATGCTTCAGGACCGTCAGAGGGACGGGCTGAGCCACTATCACCCGGGCATCCGTAACTCACTCGCCGCGAAGGCATGGCTCACGTTATCGTCGCACAAGAGCGAAGGATGTCGCATCTGGCCGTATCGTAAATGCTACCCATTGATTTGGTCTCCGCTGTTGGGCAGAAGCAAGTGAAGTCGAGGCTCATCTGCGCCAGAGGTGCTCCGACGGCATCCCCAGGCTAGAGATGTCCACTCCTACTTGGTGCATAGTTCCTCAAAGCCCCTCAATCCAAGCCCAGCGTCGTGTGGGCAGATGACGGAAAATCCGCCAGAGGGCAAGTAGGGACAGCCGGTTTGTCGGGACGAGTCAAACGAGCGAGGAGTTTGAGAACAAGAGAGAAAAAGAACTAAACAGACGGGAGGGGGCGATGGGTGGCTGTGCAGTATAAACATATTCTTTCTGACATGAGCTTCTGAGGGGGAAGCCCTCGATCAAAGACGAGCCAAGGAGTTTGAGAAATCTCGAGGTTGCCTGTACGGAAGGTCTGGAACTGAGCCAAGGTGCGGTAGCCCGGGGCCGGGCACATAGTCTGCGTGCGACCAAGCCCGCTGGTTTGATCATAACCTCAACTTTGGAAGATCCTTTTCAACACCGCCTGACTTGGCGGCCGTGAGAGTAGGACTCCGACGGCCCCGCATCGTTGGCTGAATCTCACTTGAAATCAACGAGGTGAAAAACAGAGAGGAGACGCGACAGTGTGTGCTGTGGCTTGTTCAATGAGGGTGACCTGGCCGCACGGCCGGGATAGGTCTGTCTGTCCAGACTGTATTCCCCAGATGCTCAGATTCGGCTTGGCTCAGCCTCGCTCGCGTTCGTCGCGGATGGACAAGGTGACAAGGAGCTGCTTGGCCAGTAGACCGTCGTGTCATTGCAATCTTGGAAGACAGCCGAGGGTTCCCCTGGCGCATGGCGGTCTGCCAGCCGAATGGGCGGTGTTATGATGGGGTAAAAAGCCGATGGTTGGGGTGACTGGCTGAGCGAGGGCTCAAACGTCATCAATCAGACATACTCCGTAGGCCAGGCCAAGAGGGAAGGCTGAGCTTTGTCGTCGTCTGAAAGCAAATTATCCCCTGAGGCTTATACGTCGAGCGTCGAGGCAAGGCGAAGGCAAGAGGAGGCAGAGCAAAGCATGCGTCGAGCCGTCCGTCTGAGGGCCCACGGGCCTGAATCAGGAACTAAGTTATTACTACTCCGTAAAGCTAGGCGGTAGTTGGTCGGAGACTGTGGCGATGGCTGGCTGGCACCTGGGGGGGCCTCTGGGCTCTGGGCTCTGGGCTCTGGGCTCTGGGCTCTGGGCTCTGGGCTCTAGACTTTGCCCACGTCCACGTTGTTCCTGACCACGCATGCGACCAATGCACACCAGTGCGCATTTCGTGCAGAGGCCGCCTTGGCGAGGCCTTTCCGTGCCCACGCTCCCGGTACGCTTTCGGTACGCTTTCACACGGTACTACAATGCACCGAGCGGCGGCGATGAGGCTGTGTAGTTTCGACCAAGCCAGACCAGACCAGACCACACACCCAGACACGTGCCAGACACCTTGCACACAAACAGTCTTTGAGTTTGTGTTGCAATACTGCTGCAAGATGGTCTTGCCCTGTCTTGTCTTGTCTTGTGGTGCGAGCCGTGCCAATCGGCCCAACCCTTCCCACTCACCAAGTCCCTGCCCGGCTGGTCTTGGCGTTGGCAGTATCGTGTCAGCAAGTAGCCATGTAAGTAGATAGTCTATATGCACAGTAGTTCGCTTTCGGCAGGTCACTGCCTCGTATACTACACCGTGGCGAGGATGTAGAGGATCGGTCTGTCAGGAGGACAGGGCCTGGGAGGACGGGAGGCAACTCGTTTAGTTTGCGGGCCCGTTAGCACGAGGAACAGGAGGCCACTGACTAACAGGCGTGGGACGGGGGCTCGGTGGTCGGGTACGTAACTTGCACCGCGCAGCAAGAGCACAGCTCAGCACAGCACCAACTCAGAGGCTCATCATCTGCAATCCTCGCCCGTATCCTTGCGCCTGCATTGCCGCTTTGTTGTTTCTGCGGACCTGTGACTTTCTGCCCGTCTGAACGTTTCATCCGGGCACGTCTTCAGGGAACCACCGCCAATACCGCCCCTCGTTAACCTCCCCCCAGCCTGCCCCCCGCTCTGTCTGTTCTATCCCACTTTCCGCGCAGGCTTGGTCGGCTCGCTTGGCGCCCCATTCCGGCAATCATTGAGGCAAATCACTGACTTTCTAAGCCACACTCCCAAGCTAGCCATCCCTACGCTCTACGGGCCTTCCTGAGTCTCCATTCCATCGTCAACACAAACGGCAGACCCAGACTCCAGACACCGGGCGTTTCTCCCATCCATAAGAACTACCACACCTCCTCACCGATTCGCTCTTGTCACACCGAACAAACATCACCTCTCAAACAACACTGTACAGTCACAACGTCTCTACCTCAACTTTACACCTGCATAACGGGATTCGATCAAGACTGCTGCAGAGCAACGCTTCGGCCATCAGTCGCCTCGCCATACATACCCGGGCGCAAACCGATAATCGACCCAATAACTTTGTACACGAACATCTACACTTACACACACAACACCACCAGTCATCATGGCTTCCTCATCACCAGAGCAGAGGTCTTCGCGAGCATCCAGCCGCGCCTCCAGGAAATCACTCACCCTCGACCTCTCCAACCTGCCAGCCCTGCAACAACCAACACCGGCAACCAACACCCTCCTCATCACCAACCTCCAAGATCTCTCCGTCTTCCAGCCCGACAACCTGCAAACCATCAAGGACCTAATCGCGAAGACCGCTCTCATTCACACCTGGGCGCCCCTGAAGTCCTTCCGCCGCATCCTTGTTTCCTTCTACACGATATCTGACGCCATCGCCGTCCGCTCCATCTGGGACGGCGAGGCCATCTTGGGCGAGCGGTGCCGCGTCTACTTCGGCCAGCACACGCCCATCGACACCTCCCCCAAGGACACACACCTGGCGCTGCCCGATGCCGGCAAGCTGTTCTTCATCTCCCCGCCACCATCGCCTCCCCACGACTGGGAGCAGATTGTTGAGGGCGCTCCCAACAAGCAGGTGCACGCCGAGGACCTGGCTGAGGCGCTGGCGAAGCTGCACCACCACAAGATCGAGGCAGACTCGCCCATCAGCCCTGTGGAGGGACGGTCGCCGGGAGGATTCAGCACCACATCCGGCCGGCAGACGAGGAGCCGCAGCTCGACGCTGATCTTCCACCCGGAGAACCACGGAGGCAGCCCGAACCTGCCTTGCGTCATGGTCGACGACATGACGGACGCTCCTGTGGACGACATGAGCATAACCCCCATGGACGTGGACCCGAAGCCCATCATGGCGCACACTTCGCGGCCTCCGGTGGAGCTGATGAGTGACGCATAGGTTGCGGGCGAGGAGCATTGACGTGCTTTACTGTTGCGAGGTGTTATGGTCATGGCGTTCAGCGGCGTGTTTAGGTCACTTCCAACTGCATCACATATCCGGGAGCATCTGCTTGGTGCAAGGTTTATGCGGCCGCCTCGGTGGCATCACGATAGAAATTGGTGGACAGGTGGCAACTTTGATTGGGCTCTGTTAGAGGAGGTACAATGGTCACCATGGACATGATGAGAATGAGTTGGGCGGCAAAGAGTTGTTTGTACGATACCATTGAGTATGCACAGATGCTTGAAACAAAACAAGCTGAGAGAATGACAAGCGATGATGCTAAGAGAAACGCCGGTCCCAATTACCAATCCTCGTCCCTATAAGCAGCGCGTGATATCCAGTGCCTTGTTTCTTCCACATTTGCCGCCATAATGATCTCTGCCGGGCATCTCGCAAGAATTGGTTGATATCCAACATTACGAAACCACGTTCACAGCGGCCAAGAGGCCCGAGGCTGCCCTAAAACCAGACCAAGCCACGGCCGCGACCAGCGCGGCGACCAGCACCAGAGCCGTCAACCCCTGGCGCTCAGAGGAACCGATCCCCAGCCTCGAGCCCGCCGGCTTGCCTAGCTCCGTAGTGCGGCCTAGTTGTGGCACGTACTTGAAGTCAAAGTTGGTCTCTCGCCCGAGGCCAATCTCCTTGTTGTGCACCGCTAGGTGGTAGAAAAGCTTCCTTGCTCGCTGAGGGCGCGGGGAAAACTCCAGGTCAGTCCTTCTTACATCATGATTTTACCCCAATACGGTCGTCTGGGACACTATGGAACAAAGGGAAGGAAGCGAACCCACAGCCTCACGGGTGGGTAGGGTGATGACCAACCTCATTCTTGCGCTCATCCCACTGCGGTATGGACCGGCATAGATAGCAGTTTACCATGAAGTAGAGACACTGCCCTGCCACCAAGGCCTGGTGCCAGAGACTAGGCTGCTCGATCCCAAGGGCTCGCGAGAGTTCCCACCCGTTCAGCCAGTACGCCTCGGCGCAGAGGAATTCGCGGCTCACGAATGTTGGCGGCTGACAGCTCAGCCCTGTCAGGATATTGTTGGCCAGCACGGCTGACATGTCGCTTGGGTCAATATCCGCCTCGATCAGCGACTCAAACATGATCCTCGACCGCCGGTAGTCGACAAGCCACGGGTCCGTTGGTGTACCAAGGAGGTAGCCCACCCAGCGCCACAGCGCCGAGTAGTCGATTATCTCCTGCTCGCGAAGGAAGATGCCCTGCCGAGGCAGGCCGATCCAGACCAGGGCCGAGGAGAAGGTCAGCACGGTGCCGATGCAGTCCAGGTCGTTGATGGGCACGCCCCATTCCCCGACGTCGAAGTATCCCGGGCGCTCGCGCGCCAGGGCGAGTATGCGCCGCCGCACGCTGGCGTGCAGCAGCCGCACCTTGACGCTGCTCGCGAACCCCTCGCCCCCCGGCCGGATGCTGTCCAGACTCCTGGTTACCTGCAGGATGTGCTGGAACGTCTCCAGCAGGCGGCGCTTCGAGACCTCGGCGCCGAAGCCCCCCGTGCGCGCGAGCGTCTCGACGACGCGCCGCCCGCCCATTCCGCCCACCAGGGACTGGAAGGTCAGGCTGACGATGCTGGGCCCGCCGTACCGGTAGAAGACGTCTTGGCCGCGTTTTATCTGGTCCCAGTCGACCCAGGACGGGACTGTGTGGATCTGAGCCCACAGCTCGTCAAGCTTGGGGTCTGAGGCGTGATGTTGCTCCAGGAGAGCATATAGATCGCGGCGTTGGGTGAAGTCCTTGCCATCGCCCTGAGTTGGTGCCTCGGTTGTCTTGCTGTCCACAGGCGTCTTTGGGCCTGGCCTCGATGTTCGAGGCGGGCTTATAGCGTCAAGCCGGTCTAGACACTCCGCACCGAGCACATCGTAGCTAAAGGTTAGTGGCCGCATCTGCTCCTTGGTCTGGTGCTCAGGAGTCCACTCGTACGTATAGCCCCAGCTATGGCGTATGTCACGCTTTGCTCTATTGAAAGGCATCATACTTTGATCGCCGGAGCGACTTGACCAATGCGGGGGAAAATAAAGGGCCGGCAGATGGTGGCTTGCAATGAGCACCGCCTCGAGAGGTCCAAGAGAGGCACCCGAGGAAGACGAACGTCAACGCCGCCAGGGAGAAGAAGAATCAGGATGAAGGGGAAAATCGACCAAGATTGATGAGATAGATGGCTTGCTTCACTTGAAGCCTCCAAGTAAAGGGGAGCGTAGGAATTATGCGTGTCATGGACCCCTCGGCTCCCGTCCCTAACATGTGAGTGATGTGCTAGACTCCAGAGCCAGTCGGGGTTGACCCACGATCCGGCATTGTGGCGACCACCACAAGCTCCACGAGGGGTCCAATGACCCCAACACGGTCGATTATACATGCGTATAAGGCCCTCTCGCTGTGCCACAGTGTTTGATACTCAAGTGCTCAACTTTTGTTGTGGTTTTGAGCTTGCGGTTGAGGACCAGCTAACGGCGGCGGCGAACGGGGACACGGGGGTTACTTCTGCTTTTGGAACAGGATATGGAAGGGGAGCAGTTCTCCCAAGTACAACCCTGGACCAATTTGTGACGGTCTAGTATACTGAGCGTTGGAGAACGTTGCAGAGCATTGAACGTCAGTATACATATGCATGTGCGACCCTTGCTCGCCTTGGACAAGACCAGTCTAATTTTGAAGTCACGCGGGAATATGTGTGTTTGATAGACCATCCCTGCTTAGAGTGCAGCGGCCATCTGCCATGTGCAGGGATTCGCGATACTTTTGAAAAATTTCCCAATGCGTCATTCTTTCTTCTATGCTACATCGATGCTGCCGACAGCGCCACCTGCCGGCTCTCGTCCAACATATCACCACTCGAGGCCACGATCATGGCTTGTTCATGCCGCACGGCTGCTCTGCAGATTTTCACCCGGAGCCTGGTTCAGGTCCACGCTCCGAAGACGCAGCATGTGAGATCGGCGTGGCTCGGGACCCGCCCCCAGCTTCCCAGTCGCAACACCGCATTTGCCTCGAACTACCGACGAGCACACTCTTCCGCAGGTGCTTCTGGCGCCGTGGCACTAGAAGCAAGGGATCGAAAAGAGCTTTCACATGAGCAGCATGAACCTCGCCCGAGGCGGGACCCGGCCCCATCTTCTCAACTGTCAGAAGCGGCGGGGTCGTTAGAAGAGGACTACAGCCTCTTCTCGATCAATTTGAGCTCCAAGAATGCAATCCGAAAGGCGGCCAGATACCCGAAACAATCCGACACATCACTGGCTTCAGAGGATCAAGGGCAAGCAATTGAAACCCCGAGAAACAACAGGAAATCTCTGGGCAATGCAGACGAGCGGACAGAGCCAGCGAAAAAGGTCAAGGAACGATGGGGGGACAGGGCAAGAAGACGGGCAGAAGAACGCGAACGCCAGGCTATGAGCACCAAGGATCAAGGCCCGAGGGTGGACAAAAGGCCAGACTGGGCCAAACAAAAAGACGCGCTCAAGAAGAAATTCCCAGAAGGCTGGCGGCCACCCAAGAGGTTGTCTCCGGACGCGCTCGAAGGGATCCGGGTCCTGCACCAACAGTACCCAGACATGTACACCACGGACGCGCTGGCCGACAAGTTCGAGGTGTCGCCCGAGGCCATCCGGAGGATCCTGAGGACCAAGTGGGAGCCGAACGTCGAGGAGGACGAGAAACGCCAGAGGAGGTGGTTCAACCGCGGGGTGAGTGTGTGGCAGCGGTACGTGGAGCTGGGCAGGAAGCCGCCACGGAGGTGGCGGGAGGCCGGGGTGGAGGTGACTCGCTGGGCATCACACGAAGAAGATGCGGAGGAGGGAGAGGAGGACGCCGGGGTGAAAGTCGACCGGGACACGGCTCTGCGGCTGCAGGCCCAGCAGAGGCTGTCGAAGAACCTGATGTGAGGCGGAGGTGTTGGCTGAAGGATAGTATCGATGGGTACCCAGATGGGGCAGCCCCCTCTCCAAGCGACTCAGCAACATACTCGTCGTGCCTGTACGACAATACTGGAGCGAGGAAGACACTCCGCTCTACTATACACGCTGGCAGGAAGCCTGGATCCAGCGGACAGTTGCATCATGATAACCCACCCTCTGGAACCCCAGAAAAGGCCCAAAGCGCGATATCGTGACTATCTTTCATCCGATAGGGTAGTGCTCCAAGAACTAATTTCTTGCGAGGTATCTATCCAAAATAGGCTTCGGGCACCATGTGTTTGATGAGCCGTGATGCGATGTGATGTTACACGCAAGTCAGATACATATCGGCGGCACTGGCATTGGGATCCCTGGTGGTTAAATTAGACTATTTCGAGAGATGTATCTCAGCATCAACAGCAGACGGCGATCACTGTGACGGAAGTGTGAGCTTCATGATGAATGACACGAAGTTCTTGCATGTCGCAGTATGATTCTGCACTGAAAAGTCACTCCCATGAAGGCCCCTTTCTCTCATCTCCGCGCTCCGGGCGGGTACACCCAGGCTGCCAGCATGGTGCCCCATGCCAGCAGTCTTGCACACTAGGCAGGAGGATCCCCCTGATGAATTGGCCAATGATCACACGTTGCCAAGATGGAGCTGTGCTGACTTGGCAGCGGCATCCCGGCAAGCTGGGTGCACCTTCGTCCTGAGCTTCTGGAGCACTACAACGGACTTTCTCGACCATGGGTACTGCTTCTCGGACCAACGTGACAATGGAGAGGGGGGAATTTGCTGCTCGAACGCTCTGATCACCATCGACATTCTGCCTCTTTCGCTGTGGCTGCCCTCCTCATTTTCTTCGGCTTGTGGCTTCTTTTCGGCCTCCAGCTTCTAGCTTGTCTGACAACTTGACAGCAGCTCCTCGACGCGTTCTTTTTCGATGCCTTCAAACGCGCTTGCGGACTGATTCTGCCACCTTCTGGGAGCTGTCGAAAGCTCCATCCGCTCCTTACCCCGTTGTACGTAAATAGACTGTCGACGTTTCGCTAAATTGGAGACTTTGTACACATCATCAGTCACAGATCCCCAAACAAAAACGGGCAAGGTCCGCTGACCTGCTTCACAGGCTTTCTGGCCTGCATCTGCGTTACATTTGGAGCTTGTGCCCAGGTTTTTTTTTTTTTTTTGGCCCCGTTGTTATCGAGCTCCGAGCAATAAAGCAGGCACACCTGTTTTGCTTCACTTGATCAACTACGTGCCGAGTCAATTCCGAGCTCCGTGCTGTTCTTCACCTCCCAGAGGATGCCGTCTCCATGACCCGAAGTAAGACGAGGAAGGACAACCAACCCAACAGTTCTCCAGTCATGGCGTCCTCTCCTGCGAATCGCCACCTAAAATTAACGCCTGCCAATCCTCAAGTCACCTCCCCAAACTCCAGGTTCCCAAGCCGAGGGAAAGCCCAGGACCCGCGCCTGTTCTTGAAAAGGGTCATCGGTACGACTTGCAGCTCGCCCACCGGCTTCGACTCGGTCGACCGTTGCTTTTGCTACATAGCAGGAGGGGCTGTCGTGGTGGCGGATGTGGATGGCGGGAAATATAGCCAACGTTTCTACCGAGCTCGTCCTACAGCAGTGCCTGTGTTCAGCGTCGCCCCGGTACAACACGGCTCCGCTGGCCCTTACGCCACTCCTAAGGCGAATGATGCAAGGAACAGGGTGGCAGCCGCTCCGCGGGACTCTCTCAACTCGTCTCTGTCTGACTGGGGTGACTCGCCGTCGTCGAAGACATGGACCAGTCGAGAACGCATCAAAGCTGCGACGTGCGTATCTTTGAGCAGGGACGGCAGGTTCCTGGCTGTCGGCGAAAGTGGTTATTCTCCCAGGGTCCTGATATTCAACATGAAAGAAGGATCGTCCTCTGACCAGCCTCTGGTTTCGATAAACGAACACGGCTACGGTGTACGAGCAGTGGCATGGTCTCGGGATGGAAAATTCCTCGCTTCCCTCGGAGATCCCAACGACGGGTTTCTCTTCATCTGGAAAATCGATCCGAGAACTGGATCTGCGAAATTGTTCCAACAGAATCGGTGCACGGCCCAAGTCAATGGGATGGTATGGCTGGCCGGCACTTTAATAACTTTTGGGACCCGACATGTGAAGGCCTGGAAAGTGGTTGATGAGGTACAGCGGCCGCCTTCGCCCCCAAAGAGGAGTCTGACACCGCAAGAAGCCCAGAAGACTCTTATTGGGAGAAACGTCTTGCTGGGATCTTTACTGGAGGCCAGCTTCACATGCGCAGTGCCTTTTAACGAGGGTCACGCACTTCTTTGCTCCGATGCTGGCGACGTATGTGTTCTGGACGACAACGGTGGACAGACAAAGCTCACACGAGTAGCCGAGACGGGGTTCCCCGTCACTTGCTGCACCCAGCGTGGCTCAGTCGCATTGCTCGGGGGCAAAGATGGCCAGTTTGTCACCATTGACGTAAATACACTTGATCTTGACGCTGCGCCCACCTCTGCACCTAAGCTCGCCAAGGGAGCTTCAGGCTTGAGCGGGCTCGCCGTCATGGGCGTTGTGCAAGATCAGCTCGTGACGATAGACTCAGAGCGGTCCATTGAGATTTGGGAGGCAAACCATCTCCCTTGCAAGTCTAATCAGCAGTCAACATCGATCAGGCTAGCAGGGCAGAATGATCCTGTGCTCGGCGTTCACCCACTCACGACAACCGACGAGACAGACCTTGCTTTCTTTACTTGGTCCAAATCTGGCAAGGTCCTTCTCTGGGACCTGGACGGCATAGTCAGGCATAGTCTTGACATTCTTGTGGAGGACTGTCATTCGGGCAATGACATGGACCCACAGAACCAGCTGTGCGTGGTACGAGCGGACGCCAGTGGGCGCATCTTCGCTGCCGGGGATAAGGCGGGCGTATTCCGAATAATAGATCGCTCAACAGGGCAGCAACTCCTGGAGACCAAGGCTCACTCGTCCGAAATAACTCACATAGCGTTCCAAAGCGACGCTTCAAAGACCATCATTGCAACTTGTGGACGGGATCGCACAGTCCAAATCTTCCACCGGCTATCCAATGGCTCTTTCGATCTCTTACAAACGCTGGAGTTCCCTGCCCGGGTAACTCACTTGATTTTGTCCTCAGATGACAGAGTCATCACTTGCTCCATGGATCGCAACATTCAAGTCTATGAGCTGGTTACCAAGCAAGGAGAGACGGACTCTTTGGCGGCAATTTATTCGCGATCAATTTCGCTCAAGGCATCCCCCGTCTCTATGGTGCTGGATTCCGATTGCAGATCAATCTTTGTGTCCAGCCTGGATCGGTCAGTCTGTCGCTTTGAAATCGACAGTGGTCGGCAAAGGAGCACATTCAAATGCACAGATGAGAATGGGACCGAAAACGCAGTGGTTGACTCGCTTGTCTTTGGTCCATCTAGACGCGACGAGACTTCCACTCTACTTGGGATATCCAACACAGACAAATCTGTCAGGGTATATGATTCTCAAAATGGGGCTTTCATGGACCGTGAGTGGGGCCATACGGAATCGATCAATGGTGTTGCATTGGTGGACAGCCGAGAGGCAACCCGCAAAGTTGTCAGTGTAGGCTGCGATGGGACAATAATGATTTGGGCCTTGGACTTGAGAGATCCCGAGATGAGGGCAGGGAGTAGGTCTCCTTCGCCCACGAGTGGTTCGAGCCGACCGGTATTGCGACGTGTTCTATCAAAGGCTGAATTGGCCGAATTCCCACGCCCTTCTTCTTCTGGAGGCCGGCGATCGCCACCAACGAGGAGCCTTCGTCACCGAAAATCTCGACAAAACATATCCTCGTCCTCAGCCAAGACACCGACCAATTCACAATTTCCGAATACCAGTCCGTCTCGTTCTCGGACTGAAGACGGCCCATCCCACCGTACCTCGTCTAATAAATCTGGTGACTTCCCGTCTCCAGAGAGCCCGGCAGCATCACGCCTTACTCGAAGACCATCCCTCCCAGCCATCGGTGCCAACCCGTCCCATCCCACAGCACGGAAGAAGTCAAGCGCGATCAGCCTGCGGTCGTCTTACGGTATTGGCTCTCTGCAAACAGCAACCGAGCAGACCTGCCGACAACTCCGCACATACCGCAGCAAACTCTCATCCGCGGAGCCTATTTCATCCGAAATGATGGCAGAGCTAGAAACCGAGCTGCGCCTCACAACTGCCGCCCTAGGCGAGAGGGTGAGCAGAGACAGCAGCCAGGCTGTCAGCGAGTCCGTGCTGAGCGGGCTGCTTGACCAGTACAGCGAGAGGCTGGTTGGTATGCTTGACGAGCGGCTAAGGCTGCGGCTGTCCGAGGCCCAGTTCAACGGCGGCTATGGCGGCAGGAGTGGAGAGAGCAGCCCGACCCTGTTGACGCCTTCCAGCACGCTTGGTATTGAGCGCGTCCGGCCGAGGACGGCCGGCGAGGACACGAGGAAGACCTCTGGTTGAGGAGGCGAACCCACCAGACCCTGGTAATGTTTCAATATGTACTTCCCTTTGTTTCAATGTGGCTGGTTTGGCAAAAGGTTTTTGGCAAGGCGTCTCGGACAGGGTCGGTCAAGGTGTTGCGCACGCTTCCGGCTTATCCTATTGATTTAGGCGGGGATTCCTCTATCTTTACTGGCGAAATGCAGGTGCGTCGGGGAACATATTAACTTTGCGGCCCGGGCGTGGGTTAGCACCGCTTGTATCCTATGTAAGAGAGAGAAGGGAAAGGCGGGAGGGTTCTGATGCGCTGGAAATACCAGGTGTCCCATGAACGTATAAGATATTTATCTGTGACAGGGGCATATCGGTGCCGCCTTATATACACGGAAGGTCAACCTTCACACTGGCTGCCACCGAACGGAACTCACAATTCTGACATGTCGGCAAGTTGACTCTTTTGAATCGGGATGGATGTGCTGTGAAGATAGACTGTCGGCCATGGCAACTAGCAGTGAGGAGTGGACTGTTCGTTGAGCTTCAGCATCAGAGACCGTTAACGTGCCTCTTTAGAGGCACAAAATTGTCTCATTGTCAGCGCCATCTAGTACCGCTCCTTGAGATTCAGATACTTTGATATTCCCCTCGGTCTGGTAAGTTTTATATTGGTGTTCTCACCATAAAGCACCAAGCCCTAAACTCACAATTTTATCTTCTCGTTGTATACTTGAAACGTTCACAAGTTGTACTTGCTCCAAAGTATTGAAACGCAGATGCCAGGAGCTATGACCAGAAGTCAACACGGAACTGTGATATGAACGGATATTAATAATGCACTTATAAGGCCAGAATTCATCGCCATTCCAGTCATTTCATAGATTGATTCTATCCCATTCAGCCAACCATCAAATTTTGCCATATCATCTGTGTCTATGCATCATTCCGTCTGCGTCCCTAGTTTTGTCATGTGCGCCATCGAATGCGGTGCATCTGCTATACTACAAGGCCCTCCTCTAGTGCCTCATCCCTCTCCAGCCGTTCCAGCCCTTTGCACACTGCACCGTACACCTTCAGCGGCACGGCTACCTCGAAGCTCTCACAGGCAAGGTTCTCCGCCGCTACGAGGACAAGACCGCCGCGGTCGTCGCGCGATATCTCTTCCAAGAGTGGGTGAGGACCTTGTTGCTGTGATTTCGACTTCTCGGTAGGAATAAGCCGTCGTTCCTGCCCTTGTTCACCTTCCTGATCAGAGTCTTCTTGAGCGTGGTCATCCCCCGTTTGCGTTTCTATATCCTGGGACGGTACAACGAATTCCAGCCTGATTTTCCATTCCAGGCTGATGCCGCTGGTGACGAACTCCGGTGTTGCGGTGATCGGTATGGCAGGGTTGAAGACCATGCGCCGAGAGAAGAGCGTGGCTTCGGATGTGGATACATGTACTTTCCTCGAGGCCCGATGAATACTTGCCTCGGAGCGCATGGATAGACCAGGATCCACCCTTTCAGAGGTCTCGAGTGCTGCATGGACTGCATAACAAGGCACATCTGCACCCGAGAAGTCGACTGCCATCGTCACCACTTCACCCAGGCGGTATGCGGGCCTCGCAAGCATGACGACGCCGACTTTGCGGCCGTTGCGAGCTATTTCAAAGCGGTTGGCGCTCTGCTGGCCTTCCGCTGTGAGATTGCTCCTGATGATGGCAAGGTTGATGGCGTCCTTGGCGCTGTTCACCTCCTCGAGAAACGATGGCCGCCTGGATCCAGTAATAGCGGTTGGCGATAGGAGGCCTGCGCCTGAACCATGACGAGAGCTATTTACTAGCTCGTCAACGTAGGATAGGAATCCGTTCATCGTGGATTCCGGATCCGTCCCTTTGCCGGTTCTGTCTCGCGCCTCTGTCACGCTTGGCCGCCTGTCAAGATATAGGCTATCTCCCATGCCGATAGTTCGTATTCGAGCCTGGTCCCGCAGCATGATATATGGAGACATGAGATCGTGCCCAAGTATCTCGCCGTGATTGTTGACACTTCCTAGCACGCGGAACGGTATCTCAACCGACTTAACTTGTTGCTCTTTAGTGCCACCGGGGCGTTGTGTTCCTATCACGAGGCTGTATGATGTTTTCATGGCCTTCCCTTTGTGCGTTGGGGGTAGGCCCTTGGGTAATCTGAAGGAGTACTCAAAAGCCTTGCTTTCTCCAGGAGCCAACTGTAAATCCACAAACAAGATGGACTGTGGCGTAGAGAGCAACGGCACAGACTTGGAGCTAGCAATTCCGCGCATCTCCTTGATGCTGCTTAGCTCGCCAGCGCCCAACAGCTCCCCCAATGAATTGGTGAAGCTGCCCCAGCCAAAGCTCCGCATGAATCCATTCTCTTTTTTCGAAGAGGATTCTATGCCGACGACGCCACCTCCCTGCCCTCCTACCACAGCCTTCCGCTTGACCTGCTCGAACGGCGCAAGACTGACCAGGGAACCATCTAGTGTAAACGAGCCCTGAATCTGAGCATAGCCCATCATCAGAGCTTCAGGTCGTTTGGCCTTCTGAGGGGCAAATGTTGACTTTTGACGTAGGTGCGGTGGCCTCCCGTGGGTTCTCATGGGCTGGTGTATTACGTATTCAGAGGCTAGAGTTTCCGTAGAATTATTGCTCATAGAATAGAACTCCCCACTGCTCCTTGGTGTGCCAGTTATACTGCTCGTCGACAAGACTCGGGCGGCAGGTGTAGTGATCTGCTCATTGATGATCGGTATTGGGTCTCTTGGTCGCATCGGTATATTCGCAGGCTCTCCAAGAGGCGTGGCAGCACTTTTGCAAGTCGTGTCAGATGCAATTTTAGATGGGTCAACAGTCATATCAGAGAGAGGCGAGGGGCCCATCGGGAACCTAAACTCTGACAAGACAGCTGACGGCGTTCTTGGTGAGCCGAGGGAACCAATGCCAGGAGTGTTTGGTACTGTAGATGCCCCTGAGGGCCGATGGAAGGGAGAGCCCCGATCGGGAGGATAGGACGCATTATACAAAGGCGAGGTCGGTGCATTGAAGGGTCGTTGGGGGTGCGAAGCTACGATAAGTCAGCATTGCAAATCCCATGCACACATAGTGATTATCACCAACCAGATCTTGGGCCGGGCATGACCGAGCCACGAGAGACTATCTGCAGACTCGCGGAACGGCCATGGCCGCGGCTTGGGCGGGAGACAGTCGAACCAGCGTTGCTTGTAGCATGGCTGTCGGCTGAGTTAACAGACCCAATGGAGACGATTGACACAGATCGACTGTGGCTGTGACCATGACCATGACCGTTGCTGGACTGTATTTCTGGAGGGTGGGATGGGGCCGTCCACGGAACGGAGCCTGCACGGCTGCGGGGCGTCTTTGAGACAGGAGCGCTCATGGACGAGCTGGGCCGATGCCCTCGACGGGGCCCGGAGGTGGACGTCGACGGGGGCGGGGCCAGACGGCTGGATGCATGGTGAATGGCAGCACGAGACTGGGAGGGAGGAGGCCTCAATTGATTCTGGGTCGAGCTGGAGGAGCCGGCGCTGGTGGGGGCAGCCTGGGCTACGTTCTTGAAGACGATGGTGCACTTCAATTCCTCGCCGGAGAAGAGGGTGGTCCCGTCATCGTCGAAGCGAACGAACACTCGAATGTTGCCCGAGTCCGGCGACATGATTGAGCTCCTTCAAGATGAAGGAGTGGTGGGAGAAGCCTCATGAACTCGGCCTGCACATTGCTGTGGTGAAGGAGGAGGTGGTGATGGCTTGCAGGTGGTTGGAAGTTGGAACGGCGAGCAGCTGTGTTGCTGGTCGGGGATCTATTGGGATGAGTGAGGTAATAATCTACCTACCTAGCAGCCTAGGTACCAGTATAGTCCAACGGGAAGAGCGCAGCCTCCAGTAGCTGCATACGGTCGTGACGATTTGGTCGCTCCTGCATGACTTGGGGCCAGGGGCCAGAAAATGCTTACTTAAGTCTCCCGGGACCCTATCTGGAGGTGAGCTCGGTGAGGTAGATACAGAACCACACAGCGCTAGATAGACCATCCATTTACTAAAGCGTGTACACGTCACGCTGGTCTCATATAAATCTGTTTTGTATGTGTGCAGTCGCAGGGCATCGTTCGATAACCTCCCATAAATCCTCACAGGCCTCTCATGTATTCTGCTTTGCTGGCCCTTGTGCCACTGCAACGCTTCGGATCCCTGGTTGCTGTACAGTAGCATTCCATACAAACCTTGATTGCAGCCTACCTACCTCCCTCCAGAATCCAGCCACTGCAAGCAATTGATTCCTGAGCAGGAGCAATTCGCTTGATTTGGCTAGAGATTATCCTAGAACATCCAACTGATTATCCCAGAGGAGATCGTACGGCTGTCCAGCGGCAGATTATGCCCCCACAGAAGGGCTTCCCACAGCAGGTTATCAGGAAGTCAACAACAGGCAGCAATCGGGGTCTGAACCGACTGCAGTTGGTCAGTCCTTGCCTTGCTGTCCAGCGGCTGGTTGCAGCCGCAGCGCGTCAGTAGCAGGCCTCATGCATCTCAGAACCCACGGGCCTCGGATGTGCAGTAGTTCACACACCTTGTCCCCAAAGCTGGGCATCGGCTCGTTTCTCTTGCCTTTTAATATCCTCTCTCTTTTCTGTTTTGACTGCCACCCATTCTTTTCTTTACGATTAGCAACCCTGACAATTCTACTGCCTCAACGACACCGGGTGGCCTCTTAGCTGAGCAGGGGTTGCAAACGGCCCTCCCGCTATCGAGCCTCACGTTCTGTCGCACCGCCTCCTGAATGCGGCCGTCAGGTGACGATCATGGCGCACTACAGCGATTCCTCCGGGTCTTCTGATGATCTTCACGATGCTATCAACGAAAACCTTGCGGCAGAGGATTTGTTGGGCTCGCCATGGCATGCCGACTCTGAACCCGACGAAGGCCCTCCAGGGCAGTCAAAGGACCCTGCCAGCTTAACTGCAAGGGCCTACCAAGTGGAGATGTTTGAAGCCTCTCTCAAAGAGAATGTGATTGTTGCTCTGGACACCGGGTTGGGCAAGACGCAAGTGTACGTTGCCCCATGATTCGTATCATTTCAGGTGGGCTGATTTATCCTTGGCTCAGCGCTGTTTTGCGCATCAGAGCAGAACTCGAGAGGATGTCCTCTGACAAGGTATCAAGCGCCGGCGATTTTCATCCTGTTCTGCTACTGTACACTTGCTGATCACGTCCCTAGGTGATTTGGTTTCTGGCGCCGACTGTGTCTCTGTGTGCTCAACAGTTCGGAGTCATCAAGACCCAGATACCATCGATTCTAGCCAAAATCGTTACTGGGTCCGACAAAGTTGACAGCTGGTCTAGGTCCACCTGGGAAGGTGTGCTTGTCAACGTCAAGCTGGTAGTAACAACCCATCAGGTGTTGCTGGACGCACTGATGCATGGATTCGTGCAGATCTCGTCCCTGGCACTGATCATCTTCGACGAGGGTAATGCGATCCCTCGGTCCTACAAATATTCTCGACTACTGACACCTTCCTAGCACACAACTGTACCAAAAGCCACCCTGGCAGCAGGGTTATGAGAGAGTTTTACCGGGAAGCAAAGGACAAAGGCAACTCAGTTCCGCATATCCTAGGCTTGACTGCAAGTCCTGTGGTCAGATCGGACATCTCCAGCCTTGAGGAGCTTGAAAATACACTTGACGCATCATGCCGGAGTCCTACAAGACATAGAGAGGAGCTGTTGGCACATACACGGCGCCCGTCAATGTTCGACATTCAGTACAAGCCCAAGTTGAAGATACTGCGAAGCGAATACACGCAGTCTATGCTCAAAATCCGGGAAGCTCTTGAAGATCTTGTTCTCGAGGATGATCCGTATGTCCAGTGGCTCCGCGTGCAGAACACGGAAAGGTCCATGAGAAAGCTCAAGGACGCCATCATGAAGCAGGAGACCTATATTCAACGAACAATGAGGACATTCTGTAGGAGAAGCGTGGAAATCTGCCGGGATACTGGAAGCTGGGCAGCGGACTGGTACATATTCGAGACCATTCACCGTTTCCTGAATGGCGTCAAGAGGCAAGGCGTCACCAGCCTGAGCTACAAGGATGCTGAGGTGGTCTACCTGGCCCGAATCTTTCAGAACGCCAAAATCGACGCCCCATTGAGTTCTCACGATGATTCGGTTATCTCAGAGAAGGTGAGGCAGCTGGTTGGTGTGCTCATAAGTTATGAGGGTGACGACGCCAGGGGCATCGTCTTCGTGAAGGAGAGAGCGACGACGGTAGTTCTCGCTCAAGTTCTTACAAGACACCCGAAGCTCAGCAAAAGATATCGAATCGGTACGATGGTCGGCACCTCATTTGTGCCAGGTTTCAAGCAGGACTTTCTCGATTTGACTGAGAAGAACTACAGTCTTTCACTAGAAGCATTTCGTGCTGGCCATCTCAACCTTCTCGTGGCAACCAGCGTCCTCGAGGAAGGCATCGACGTTCCAGCTTGCAACCTCGTGATTTGCATGGACAAGCCAGCCAATCTGAAGTCCTTCATCCAGCGCCGTGGACGTGCCCGAATGGGGAAGTCGCACCTATACCTTTTCGAGGATATGGATGATGTTGACTCGAGAAGAGAATGGGGTTTTCTCGAATCCAAAATGAAAGAATGGTACGAAGATGACCTGCGAGAGCTACAAACCTGGGAAAAGCTCGAAGACTCCGAAGCCCCAGATTACCCTGAACTGCGAGTCGAAAGCACTGGAGCTCGCCTCACCATCAATGATGCGAAGTCTCACCTCGACCACTTCTGTGCGACCCTGACTTCCAGGAAATTTGTCGACTCCACCCCTGACTACATCATTCAGAAAGTTGTAGACGAGCAGGCGCGGCCGGGCACTCCGAGCCTGCTCAAAGCCACCGTTCTTTTGCCGGCATCCCTCCCAGTGGAAGTACGCCAGGCCACAAGTCGATTCGGATGGGTTTCCGAGAGCAATGCTTGTAAAGATGCTGCCTTCCAGGCTTACGCGGCTCTTTATATTGCAGGAATGGTCGATGAGAATCTCCTGCCACTCAAAGATCAAGATTTGGGAGACGAGATTGAGGGACGTCCTGGGATGACAGTAAGCAATATCCCTCATTATCTACGCGAAGAATGCTGTTCGCGCGTATACACTGGTACAAATTATTCTTTATTGGAACTTGCATCATTTCTGGAAGCCAATAAAATGGTCCACGTCAAGCTCTTTATTTCAACTTGGTAGAGATCATTGACTGAGTTATAACAGGAAGCTTCCGCGCAATTCAATCCATGGGTCGACGTTGCGCGTGCCTGGAAAAGGGACAACGTTGTTCTCCACCGGCACCCTCTGAGATTACTCGACCAGAGCAATGTCGTCAAGTGTGAACTCGAGCTAGTCCTTCCTGTTTTGATTACGCAGTTGCCGCCGGTTACTGTCTACCTGGATCACAAATCCCGTCTTGTCCTCCACATAGACCAAGAAGTGGCTCTTGGAGCCGCGGGCGATTCCATGGATGTTACATATGCTCTGCTCTCAGCCGCTTATGCTCATCGACGCTTGGACATCAGACAAGGGGATTTCACTGTGCGACTAGTCTCTCACAACAAGGCTTTACCGCTAGAGTGCTCTACGACACCCTTTGACCCGAATGCCTTGGCTGTTGGCAGACCTCGTGGCCTGGTTCGAGACATGTATGGCAATCCTTACAAGTTTGAGTCTATCTTGCTTTCGAAACCCCCTATCGAGTCTGTCCAGAACGTCTACAAAGGCTTTGAAGAAGACCCTGAGAACATCCAATACGTGGTGGTCAACAAATACCCCAGAGGACCTGGCCTTTTCCACCAACCATTGCCTCCTCAACAACCTCCGAGCACAAAACCTTACTGTCGAGTCCTGCCGTTGAATTCTAGCAAGATCGACGATGTCCCTCTGGAGTATGCAGAACTCGGTCTTCTGACACCGTCTCTCATACACTACCTCGGACTCTACTTGATAGCAAGTGAACTCTCAAGCACACTTCTGGCACCACTCAAACTGTCAAATATTTCGAGGCTCGTGGATGCGATTTGCGCGTCAAGTGCTCGAACGCCAACAGATTATGAAAGAGTCGAGTTCCTGGGGGATAGCATCCTCAAGCTTTGCACAACTGTAAATGTTGCGGCAACTAGTAAGATGTTACTCACTTTCCTTTATTCCTTACTTCCCTTCTTCGAGTTCCCAACCTGGGCCAGGCTTCGGCAAATGCCACTGTCACACACTCAGCACTTGTCTTGACTTGGAATAACAGCCTGTATTATGTGAAATACTAACCCATCTGCCAGATCTTCGATTGCCAGAGGGGTTGCTGTCACGTCTTAAAGACAGGATGGTATGCAACGCAAGGCTTTGTAGAGCAGCCTGTGAGTCTGGGCTGGACCAGTTTATTGTGTCAAAACAACTTGCACTCAAGGGGAGCGGTGAGCGATGGCGGCCACCTTACATATCAGACCTGCTCGAAACCCCCAGCCAGGCAGCACAAAAGCGGGTGATATCGTCTAAAACTCTTGCAGACGTTGTAGAGTCCGTCATTGGCGTCTCATACCTCGATGGAGGATTGCCGAAGGCTCTGCAGTGCATTTCCTTGTTCCTTGGAGAAGGTCAATTCAAAGACTTCCAAGCTACGAGGGATGTACTATTCGGAGCAGCAGAGCCTAAGAATATGACTCTCCCTGCGATATATGAGCCGTTGGAGGAGTCCATGGGCTATGTCTTTCACGAGAAAGCACTTCTCGTTGAGGCAATAACTCACCCAAGTTACAATGTCTCTGGTGTGTATACGTATGTGAAAGCCCTCCCCTACTACGACTGCCTATCCATAATCTATTAGAATCTTCCAGAATTCATTGCTTCGGGCCCTGTTGTAAGTTACTAACGCATACCAGTTACGAAAGACTTGAGTTTGCGGGGGATGCGATACTCGATCACATCATAGTTGAGGGTACGTATTGGCTTACCTGTTTATTGATCTTCTTGTATTATCCACAGAAAAACATCTAGAAACGGTTTTGGTCCACTTGACTTATGGCTAACATGTTGAAGAGCTGTACTCGGAAGATCCTGAAGCACTAGAGAATTGGGAAATGCATCTACTCCGGACCGCGCTCGTCAACGGCGACATACTCGGCTTTCTGGTTATGGAGTGGGGTCCAAAGCTGTTAAGTAATGATGTCGTTGTTGATGACGGGAGCAGGAGTGAGGACGACAGTGGAGGCAGGAAGCGTAGCCCAGAACTCAAGCCCGTTGAGACTACCAGCCCCCTGTGGTCCTTCATGCGCTACCACTCACCCGAGCTTACTTTTGAGCGAGAGGCTACCCTCAAGCGCCACGCTGAGCTGCGCGAGGCGATTCTCGAGGCCATTCACTCTGGGACACACTACCCGTGGGCGCTTCTGTCACGGCTCCACGCGCCCAAGTTCTTCTCGGACTTATACGAAGCGCTGGTGGGAGCTATCTGGGTGGACTCTGGCAGATTTGAGGCCTGCAAGGCCTTCGTTGAGAGGTCCGGGCTGTTGCCGTTTCTAAACAGGCTTCGGCGGGACCCGTCTGTGCATGTTCTGCATCCGAAAGAGGAGCTGGGGCGGCTGGCAAACTCTGAGACTGTGAGCTATGTAATCAGGGAGGCCGAAGGGGAGGATGCGGGCAACGGGAGGTTTGGATGTCAGGTGTTGCTGGGGGAGAGGGCGGTGGTGGACGTGGACGGTGCACTTTTCAGGGAAGAGGCGAAGGTGAGGGCCGCTACAGAGGCTGTGGCGATCTTGTCTGCGGGGTGGCCATTGTAGAAATAGGCACAAGATGGGAATTCTGTGGGTGAGGCTATCCTTGAAGAGATCATTCCATAGTAGCAGGAGCTCTCCCACGGATGTGGTCGTGGTGTCTTCTGTTGAAACACCGCCGCCTCGTTGCCTAGAAGGACGCTTCTGTGGCCGGGCCTGCCGCAAACGCCTTTTTGGCTCATTCCTATCAGTGAGAACTCACAACACGCCTCTCCAGCTCCCCAATGGTACCATCGTTTTTCCGTCGTCGTCCCTGCCACCCAGGAAGAGCCGCACTATAGAGGTGCAATACTCCAAGCTTAGTGACGCCGGCAAAAAGCTTGCTAACATGACCGAAGTTCTGGCTGCCCAAATGTATAGCCCGGTCAAGCGTGAGAGCTCAGGGCCGACCGGCTTTGGCGGGAGAAGGAGGGGAAGCTGTCGATAGATGGGGACTTCGGATCTTGGAGGAACTGATCCAATAGGAGGTCATCCTGTGGGAGGTTATCCCACAAGAGGTTATCCCATGAGAGATTACTCCATGAGAGATTATCCTATGGGAGGCTATCATTTGAGAGATTTTTCTATAAGAGACCATCCTACAAGAGACTGTCCTATACGAGATTATCTTACAAGATTTTGCCGGCGACTGTATGCGCCAGTTTGCTTGGGAGGGACATAGGGTGAGTTGCAGGCAGGAAGAGGCAGCCCACTGCCCAGAACTTGATGATACCTAGGTATAATGCACACGCAAGGCCCATGCTCGGTGATTCAGACTCGTGGCGTTTGCAGGCATGGGTCAACTCACTTTGATCTGGGAGATGACCAGGTCGAAGTGTAGTTTCTAGGACATGCACATTTTGATGAGACAATTCCACAGACAAGTTCTACACAGAGACTACTGGATCTGTACTATGATATGCTCTCGCTGTTAGAACAGTCCACTCAACATTAAAAAGTGCTGCTCCTGGCAAGTGCCTAGGTAGTCTACATATATGCGGCTTAAGAAGGGGTGGGGGCGTTGAGGGTCAGGCCGTCTAGTCTACCCAGGTAGTTACTTAGACGATTAAAAATAACACGGTGTAAAGCAAGTTAGTGATTTAGCGCTTGCGGGCAGTTTAACTTTTAGCAAAGAACACAGAAGCAAACGTCCCTTCTTAACAATCGAGAGTATCTCCACAAGTTAGCTAAAAAGGGGACGAGACATCTATATATATCTCTAAGGTTAATAACGGACTTCGAAAGGGCATATAAGGGAGCTACTAAAAAGTATATTTCCGTATTAGTTCTACACCGCTAAGGTTCCCACTTGTTAAGAGAAGCAAACGCTGCTCTTTGCCCCCCCCCCCAACCAATTAACTTTGCTAAACGCCCCTAGAAGATTATAATTCTAAACCTGTTCACCCAAAAGTTTAAGTTTCCCTCTATGAAAGATCTATTGCATCTCGTCAAAATAAGCACCTGCCCTAAGAAGCCAATTTATAGAAACTATAATAAAAGTAGCTTAAATTTTAATTATTATTAATAAGATCGATAATATTAGTTAGGCTTAAGGCCTAGGGGTACGTATATATAAAAGCAGAAAGCAATAAGCAGAAACGATTTAATTAACTTAGTAATAGTTAGGTTAAAGCTATTACTAAAAGGGCAATAGCTATAAGCTAGTTTAAAGAAAGCATTTCGGTTAAATTATCTATTAGGCCGAGGGGCTATAGCTAATTAATTAGTTATAGCTATTATAGCTAACTATTACTATTTCTATACTAGCAATCTTTTAATTTAGCTGCTATTATACTATTATTAAATATTTTAAAAATACCCTTTTCTTTAAATTAATAAAATAAATTATATACTTATAATAATTAGTTATCCCTTTAAATTATTATAATCGATATAGCCCTTTATCCGAATTATTAACTTATTAATATTAATTAAGCGTTTTAACGCCTTATTTAATAATACCTTTATTATAATATTAGCGGAGTTATTATTTTTATTAATCTATTATACCTTATATATTTTTTATCTTTTATATACTTAATATAAAGCTATAATATTAATTATTAGCCGCTTTTCTTTTATTATATCTAGTTTAATAAGATACTTATATAGCGAATAGGAATTAATATAAATTATAAAAGGAATTATAGGGAGGTTAAGTTAATTAATAATTAGCCTTATTATTAATAAAAATATTATTTTAATATTAAAGCCGCTAGCTATTTTATAAATCTTAAAAGTTAATATATTTTTTATAACCCGCTTATATTTTATAAAGAATTAATAAAGTATATTACTATATATTTTATATTATAAAAGATTAATATTTTTCTTTTTATTAATAAGGGCTATTATATAGCCGATTTATAAGTTAAGGTTTTAATTATTAATAAAAAACTTATTTATAAAGATTATTAAGGTTACTATTATTAAATTAATTAATATATATTATAGCCTTTAGTTAAAGTTAGCTATTTACTATTTTAGTTATTTATTAAGTTTATTATAATTATTATAATTTAATTTTTAAGCTTATATAGTTATAAAAAGGTTAAATATAGCTTTTAGCTAGTAAATTAAGGTAATATAAGCTTTATAAGCTTATTAATAAAGGTATTATTAAAAGTAATTATTAGTATTTATATTAATTAATTTAAGCTTAGCGCCTTAACCTTTTTATTTTATTTTAATAATATTATTAAAGGCTATTATTAACTTATAGCCGTTAAAATTAAATAATTATATAAGGGAAAGTATAATTTTTAATTTATATTTAATTTTTACCTTTTAAATTTTTTTTTTAATAGCTAAAAATATTAAGTTTATAATAATAAAGGTATTATTAGTTTATATTTCGATTAGCTTAAATAACTTTTTCTTATTATTTATAATTAAAAGGTATAAGTTATAGCTAAAAGTTTTTATTTTTAGCTTTTTATAATAATATTTATAATATATAGCTTATTAATATATACCGGCCTTAATAATATTATAAAGCGGTTTAATTAATT